>OY757014.1:55228740-55537111 GCA_963580285.1 Lucinisca nassula | reverse complement strand
AATGCCCCCGCCCCGGGGCCCTTTGGTTTTACATAGACTTATATATGGAAAATCTTGAAAAATCTTCTTCTCTGAAACCACAAGGCCTAGGTCTTTGATACTTGGTATTAAGCTTCATCTAGTGGACCTCTACCAAGATTGTTCAAATTATAGCCCTGAGACCAAAAATGCCCCCGCATCGGGGCCCTTTGGTTTTACATAGACTTATACTTGGAAAATCTATAAAAATCTTCTTCTGTGAAACCACAAGTCCTAGGTCTTTGATATTTGGTGTGAAATTTCATCTAGTGGACCTCTATCAAGATTGTTCAAACTTTAGCCATGGGGCCAAAAATGCCCCCACCCCGAGATTCTATGTTTTACATTGACTTATATAGGGAAATCTTTAAAAAAATTTTCTCTGAAACTGCAAGGCCCATGTCTTTGATATATGGTATGGAGCTTCATCTATTGGACCTCTTCCAAGATTGTTTAAATTATAACCCTCGGGCTACAAATGCCCCTGCCCGGGGTGGGGGGGGGGGGGGCTTTGGTTTCCTTCTAAAATTGATTTCAGTAAATGTAGAGATGAAATCGCTGCTTCATTGAATGAATTCGGTAATCGATGGTGTAAGCGAGAGTATGTTGAGCATAAAGCCCTTAAGGACTGGAAACTTAGCATTTTAAAACTAGTGAATAAACGCATTTCTTTCTATTCTCAAAATACTAACTTATTACCGCCTAAGCCCAAGACGTCTTTACGTCATCTTAAACTAGGTATTCAAGAATTTCATAAGAAGTTTGTTTTGGCCCCTGCAGACAAGGCCGCTAACAACGTCGTCGTTGTGTGACGGCTCCACTATGTTAACACGCTTAAGCAGGAGCTTGGTGGTACTAAGGCCTATGAACTTCAGCCTTTAGCTGAAGAGAGAGCTATAGTAGATAAACATGTTTGTCTTTCAGCCACCAAGTTTGCTGTGTGTGTTAACGAAGGCCAAGACAAGCTTCCTACGCTATACTGGTTACCAAAACTTCATAAAAAACCTTACAAAGCACGGTTTATTGCAAATTCTAGCTCTTGCACTACCACTGAACTTTCTAAATTATTAACTTCCTGTCTTACTGCTATTAAAACGCATGTAATTAAATATTGTGATAAAGTCTTTGAAAGATCAGGAAGAAATCTGTTTTGGTCTATAAAAAATTCGAATGAGGTTTTGAATAAATTGAAATCTAGACATTTTCGTGCTTCTAGTCTGTCTACCTACGATTTTTCCACTCTTTACACTACACTTCCTCATAATCTTATAAAAGAAAAGCTTAATGATTTAATTGAATGGGCTTTTCACAGAGAAGATTCTCTCTATCTTGCATGTAATGTCAGAAATGCATTTTTCACTTCTAAAGAGCATAAGAATTATACACTTTGGTCATGTCAGAAAGTGTGTGATGCCCTCACCTTTCTACTTGACAATATTTATATTAGATTCGGTACTAAGTTATTTAGACAAATTGTGGGTATTCAGATGGGTACTAATTGCGCACCTCTTGTGGCTGATCTGTTCTTGTATTGTTATGAAAGAGACTTCATTTTGTCGCTTTCCATTGATAACCAATCAGAAATTATTGAAGCTTTAAGCTCTACTTCTAGATATTTAGATGATTTATTAACTATTGATAATACCTATTTTGATGGTTTGATCAGTCAGATTTACCCCCTAGAACTTCAGTTAAATAAAGCAAATTCTTCTGATACAGAGGCCCCGTTTTTGGATTTACATCTATCTATTGTAGATGGATTTGTTTCGTGCAAAATTTATGATAAACGCGATGACTTTGATTTTGGGATTGTAAATTTTCCTTTTTTGGGTGGTGGTGTTCCTTGTGCGCCGTCCTGTGGCGTTTATATTTCGCGGTTAATTCGATTTGCTAGAGTGTGTAGTCATGTGGCTGACTTCAACACTCGTAATAAATTATTAACGACTAAACTCCTTAATCAGGGTTATCGATACCATAAACTACGCAAAGCCTTTTCAAAATTTTATAGACGCCATTCTGATTTAATTTCAAAATTCAATATTGGACTTAAATCTCTTCTGCAACAAGGTCTATCGGAACCCGAATTTTATGGTGACTTAGTATATAAATTCAGAAAAATATATAACCGCAATGACTTCAGCACCCAATTTCGTAAAATCATTCTACGATATAAAAAGATTGGGTACAACATGGATATTATACGACAGACTGCATGCATGGTAGTTAACCCAATCACGGTTGGCAACTTTGCTTCCCTCTTTAATTGCACGCCGGTGGGTCAGGCCTCAGATTCTATGACGGCTCCAACGTAAAGGCTTATTGAGAATTAGAGAGATAATGCTGGTTCGTGCCTGATGCTCTGTCTCTGGTCGGGCTCATCGGAGTCTAACTGTTGGTTTTCTTTTGCTCCAGCATTTCAGTGGTTTCTTGCTGTCGAGTCCTCACCGTTGTCTCACCTCTGTGGTTCTTTGATTTTTGTGTTCACGGAGATGTTGCACTGATGAGTTAGGAGGCCTTCATGCGGACTGAACAAATTATTTGTCTAAATCGCGACAGAAGTAAGGGCGAGGATTGTGGCCACGTAAAATCGATTTAAGCCCCCCAGTGGAAATCTTCCACTGACCGTTCCAAGGCGGCTCTTCTGTGGCGATTTATTTATGTTGTTGTTTGTTGCTTACTGTGTGTATCACTTGTGTCTTTTAATTTTGGATGGCCATATGGCCATTTTGTGGGAAAGTAACTGTCCTTATGGCCTTCCTTTGTTTAGGTTTCCATTATGGTCTGGTCGCTCTTTCCCTTTGGTGTCTTTTATGGGTGGAGTAAGTTAATTGTATCAATTCCTGATCTTTGTTTTACTTCTACTTTACATAGACCTATAATGAGATAATCTTTGAAATCTTCTTCCTTGAAACAGCAAGGCCCAGGGCTTTGATATTTGATGTGAAGCTTCATATAGTGGACCTCTATCAAGATTGTGCAAATTATAGCCCTGAGGCCAAAAATGCCCCCGCCCCAGGGTCATTTGGTTTTTTTCATAGGCTTATGTAGGGGATAAGGCCCAGGTCTTTGATATTTGGTGTGTAGCTTCATCTAGTGGACCTTTGCCAAGATTGTTCAAATTATAGCCTTGTTGATATTTGGTATGAAGCTTCACCTTTTTAGACCTCCCTCAACATTATGCACATTATAGCCCTGGTGTCAATAATGGTCTTCCCCGGGGCCCACTTGTTACTCTGTGGATCAGGTGAGCGATCCAGGGCCATCATGACCCTCTTGTTAAAATTATTTTTTACATAAAATGTGGATTGACAACTCATGCGAATTGTCTGCTGGACAGGCAAGTTTGTTCAGGAAAGTATTTGGAAATCACAAAAGAATTTTCCCTTTTGAAAATGACAGGAAGTGTTTCTCTTAACCCTTAAGAAACAATCACAAATGAAGGTAGGATTCGCAGGTTGTAACACCCCCCCTCTTCAGGGAAGTCATCATTTGTGGTGATGCAAAGTCATTTTTGGTGAAGTAAAGCCCTAATCCTGACAAAGCCCCATTTTTATAACATGAAAGTCACAACAAAGGAATGAAGCAGAATGAACGAAAATCTGTGTTCATTAAGATGGTCAGTTTTGACCCTTGGCTGTTCAGGTGAAAATCCAATGCTCTAACCACTGACCCAAAGATTCGACTCCCTGACATAGTTATCAGGGATTTGTTATTAAGGCTGACACGATTAATCGCATAATCGATTAATCGATCGATAAATTCCACAAAAATGATTATCATTTCTGATTTGCATTTAATTGATTACTTTATAGGTACAATTTACTAGCCAAAGTTATGCCTAAAATAGCTGGATGAATGGCAAACAGTGCAGACCCTGATGAGACGCCGCATTATGCGGCGTCTCATCTGGGTCTACACTGTTTGCTCAGGCCTGTCTGTTCAAAGATACATAATGTAAAGTGCAACATATGGTAAGAGTCATGCTCAGACAGAAAGCCTGACAGGCAAAATAATGGCAAAAACCTTAGCGATTACTAATCGATTATAGATCGCAATGACAGGACTGATAATCGATTATCTTTTCAGCTCCGATTAGCCAGTCCTATTTGTTATAAACCTATAAGCTATGCGTAATCTACCAAGGTAGATAACTGAAGGTAGGTGTTGCAGGCAGTTACACTCATCCTCTTCATAGAGGATCTTACATGAGTGTTCATGTATTATTGAATTTATTAAACGAGTTGAGGAAAAGGGATAAAATGCGAGGCTTGCCGAGCATTTTATCCCTTTTCCTCAACGAGTTTAATAAATTCAATAATACATGAACACGAATGCAAGATTCTGTTTATCATATGACATTTTATTCACGATTTTTTACAAAAATGTCAATATTCCGCCATTAGTAAACGCGACGCCTTTAAAGACGTCGTACATGTAACGTTACAGAACGTATCTACCTAATTTGCATATTTAATCCACTAGTGGATTATTGAAAATAATACATGGCGTTATTGCACTCTCAGACGCGACGTCATATGATAAAATGATGTCTTCATTTATCATGATGCAAAGCCATTTTCAGTGAACTAAATTCCTGTTCCCAACAAGCCCCCATATTACAACATGACAGTCCATGAGGTTGACAGTTCTGTGTAATGAACACACCTCTACCACTTTATACAGAAAAAAGTGGGGTTTATTGGGTTTTGGTTATTTTCCTAATTTTTGCTCAAAAATATGGTTTAGGGGTACTCGTTAGAACCGCTTCTATGAGGCAGTTCTAACAAGCACCAACAATCTATATTTGGACTAGAAATAAGAAAAAATCAGACCTTTTTTATCTGGGGAAAGTTAGCTCTGGAGATATCAAAGGTGCAATTTTAGCCCAGGGATGCGTTTTCCTAATACAAATGAACGAGATTGTAAATACATAATGAGGCTTCACTTTTGCCATCTATAAAAAAAGAAATCACATAAATATGAGTAGGAGTTATTTCTTGTATTCACTCCCACCCCACTTACCAAGCCCTTCCTTCTTTATTTTCAGGATGCAGCAGCTGCCATAGACAACATGGTATGTTGGTTTATAGCTTCAGATAAGAAATCTACAGGCCTACATGGCCTAGTGATAAACCCATTTATAACCCTTATATTCCGTCTATTGGTACGGGCCTCCGTGGCCTTGTGGTTAAGAGCGCTGACTCTTGATCATAAGGTCTCTCACCGCTGTGGTTCGAGCCTCGCTAGGGTCACATGAGACGCCAAGTTCTGCAATGGATGGTCAGGTGTTTTTTCTCCGAGTACTCTGGTTTTCGCCCACCTCTGATTAACGATCGGCTCGATATGAGTGAAATAATCCTGAAAGGGCCGTAAAACCAACCCCCCCCCCCCAAAAAAAAAAAAAAAAAAAAAAAAAAATTATTCCGTCTATTTCAGAATTTAGGGATGTCAGGTTGAGTTGATTTTAGAAATTGATTTAAAATGGCTGTACTGTTTGCAAGTAGTGAAGGCCATGTTCAGATGCTGCCGAACTCGCATGATCAGGGTCTGCACTGTTTGCCAGTGACCCATTTTGGAGTGTCCCGTAAGGGTGCCAGGATCAATTGTATAGTCGATTAATCGATCGATAAATTCAACAGAAATGATTATCATTTCTGATTTGCTTTTAATCGATTACTTGATAGGTACAATTTACTACCAAAAGGTATTTCAAAAGAATGAGTGGCAAACAGTGCAGACCCTGATGAGACGCCGCATTCTGGGTCTACACTGTTTGCTCAGGCCTGTCTGTTCAAATATACATATGGTAAAGTGCAACATATGGTAAGAGTCATGCTCAGAAGAAAGCCAGACAGGTAAAATTATGACAAAAACCTTAGCAATCACTAATCGATTATCAATCGCAATGACGGGACTGATAATCGATCATCTTTTCAGCTCCGATTAGCCGGCCCTGGTGTCCCGCATAAAGTGGGTTAAGAGCACTGTCTCAACATTAGGTCCCTCACTCCTGTGCCTAGCTCGGGTCACGTGAGATTCCAAGTACTGCAATTGAAGGTCAAGTTTTTTCTCCAGGTACATGGACTTAGTTTTTCGCTAATCTTTGATGCTGTAAGTGAATTAGTCTTGAAGAGAACTAAAAACAAAAAAAGACAAGACAAAATTTCAGATCAGTAATAATAAAAAACAGAGGATAATTTTGGGCTTTTCGTTTTTATACGGCATCCGTCTGTCCATCCATCCATCTGTAAACTTTTCGTTTCCGGATAAATCAACCGATCAAGCTGAAACTTGGCAGGTCATAAGACCATGACCTTCTGTAGAGCATATTATTTCGAGGTTGTTGTTCACCAAATATTTACAGTGTTATGCCCCTTTGAACATTTTTGTAAACTTTTTTGTTTCTGGATAACTCCTACAATTTTTTTATCCGATCAAGCTGTCTCTTGGTAGATAGTAGGACCACAACCTGTATCTGTATCTGTAGACATTTTCATTTCCGGCTAACTCCTTTTACAATTTAGATCCGATCAAGCTGAAACTTGATATGTAGTTAGACCATGATATGGAGCAGTTATTATTGTTTCAAGGTTTCAGTGCAACAAATATTAACTTGCTACGGGCGTTTAATGCCCCACTATCAGAGCTCTTGTTCCATCAAACCATAAGAAGATGTTGGCACTTGCTTTAATGAGGCAATCCTAACAACAACTCACACAGTACACATGTGTTCCTTACAAGAAATAAAAAGGAGTTGCCTTTTCAGTTATGGGGCCCCGCCCTTCGGAGCTTGGAGAAAGAAATTGGGCTGGATGGAAGCTGAAACCAACTGCACGAGTACTGTTAATTTGCTTAGAAGTTCTAAGCTTGCCAAGGTCGGACCATCCATGCATATAAGCCCTATTGGTTTCATTGGGCAGCAGGGCTTGAGATGTCATTTCATCTCAGGTAAAAATCCCACAGAATTGGAAGCAGTGTCTCCAAAATGATCTAAATAGTGTTGATGGGGACCTTAAACCTCAATTAGAAATAAAGAAACATATCCTCGAGCTCCTCCTTATTGGGAGGTATGGTTTTCATTAACCCTTTTTGTACCAAATGGAATCTTCCTTCTTATATATACCAGGAGTCCATTTCAAAATTTAGGGGTGTCTGGTTGTTTTTTCTTCAAAATTTATTTGGAAAATGGCTTGGCTTTTCACAGACAGTGTAGGCCCTGATCAGACGCCCCATTCTGCGTCGTCTGATCTGGGCCTTCACAGTTTGCACTGGTACCTGTTTCCGGTACTAAATGGGTTAAACCTTACATTTTTATGCCCCCGCGTATTCGGAGAATACCGGAAGGGCATTAAGTTTTACCCCTGTCCGTCCGTCCGTGCGTCCGTTCGTCCGGTGACATCGTGTACGGGCCATAACTCCTAAACCATATGGAATATATTCATGAAACTTCACAGTTGCATTCATCACACTGAGACGATGTGTCATGAACAAGGAAGACAACCCCTGCTTTTTTGGTTTTTGAATTATCTGCCCTTGACTTAGTACCATATAGTAGACCGTGTCCGGACCATAACTCCTAAACCGTATGGAATATATTCATGAAACTTCACAGGTGCATTCATCACACTGAGATGATGTGTCATGAACAAGGAAGACAACTCCTGCTTGTTTAGTTTTTGAATTATCTGCCCTTGACTTCCATCCATATATAGTCAAATGGTATGTCGTGTCAAGGCCATAACTCCTAAACCGTATGGAATATATTCATGAAACTTCACAGGTGCATTCATCACACTTAGACGATGTGTCATGAACAAGGAAGACAACTTTTGCATTTCTGGTTTTTGAATTATCTGCCCTTGACTTAGTACCATATAGTAAACCGTGTCCGGGCCATAACTCCTAAACTGTATGGAATATATTTATGAAACTTAACAGGTGCATTCATCACACTGAGACGATGTGTCATGAACAAGGAAGACAAGTGTTGCATTTTTGTTTTTGAATTATCTGCCCTTGACTTAGTACCAAATAGTAAACCGTGTCCGGGCCATAACTCCTAAACCGTATGGAGTGAGTGAGTGAGATTTAGTTTTACATCCCACCAACAGCTAAGGTCATACGGAGACGGGACCTAGGTTTAAAGACTCATCTGAAAGTCTGGAGAAGCCCGGGATCGATCCTGCGATCCCTGGTTTACATGGCGAGTAGCGTAACCACTGCACCACGGAGGCTTCTCTAAACCGTATGGAATATATTCATGAAACTTCACAGGTGCATTCATCACACTGAGACGATGTGTCATGAACAAGGAAGACAACTTTTGCATTTTTGGTTTTTGGAATATCTGCCCTTGATGCATATATTTTATGATTGATTTGAAGTACATTTGTAATTTTTTTATCCCCTCGCACAACATAGTTTAGAGGGGGGATATAGCATAACTTCACACAAATGTTCCTTATAAAAAAATCTCGAGAGAGTTCGACTTTCAAGGTCATGACCTCAAGGTCACTGTGGCTATTTTTAGAAAAACTTTGTCATCGCTCTAGCGCCTACATTTCTTCACCAATTTCATTATAACTTCACACAAATGTTCCTTATAACAAAATCTCGAGCGAGTTAGACTTTCAAGGTCATGACCTCAAGGTCAAGGTCACTGTGGCTATTTTTAGAAAAACTTTGTCATCGCTCTAGCGCCTACATTTCTTCACCAGTTTCATTATAACTTCACACAAATGTTCCTCATAAAAAAATCTCGAGGTGTTAGACTTTCAAGGTCATGACCTCAAGGTCAAGGTCACTAGCTATTTTTAGAAAAACTTTGTCATCGCTCCAGCGCCTACATTTCTTCACTGATTTCAATATTACTTCATACAAATGTTTCTTATGACAATATCTCGAGCGAGTTCGACTTTCAGGCTCATGACCTCAAGGTCAAGGTCACGGTGGCTATTTTTAGAAAAACTTTGTCATCGCTCTAGCGCCTACAATTCTTAACTGATTTCAATATAACTTCACACAAATGTTCCTTATGACAATATCTCGAGCGATTTCGACTTTCAAGGTCAAGGTCACTGTGGCTATTTTTAGAAAAATTTTGTCATCACTCTAGCGCCTATATTTCTTCACCGATTTCAATAAAACTTCACACAAATGTTCCTTATGACAAAATCTCTAGCGAGTTCCACTTTCAAGGTCAAGGTCACTGTGGCTATTTTTAGAAAAACTTTGTCATCACTCTAGCGACTACATTTCTTAACTGATTTCAATATAACTTCACACAAATGTTCCTTATGACAATATCTCGTGCGATTTCGACTTTCAAGGTCAAGGTCACTGTGGCTATTTTTAGAAAAACTTTGTCATCACTCTAGCGCCTATATTTCTTCACCGATTTCAATATAACTTCACTCAAATGTTCCTTATGACAATATCTCTAGCGAGTTCAACTTTCAAGGTCAAGGTCACTGTGGCTATTTTTAGAAAAACTTTGTCATCACTTTAGCGACTACATTACTTCACCGATTTCAATGTAACTTTACACAAATGTTCCTTCTGACAATACCTTGAGCGAGTTTGACTTTCAAGGTCAAGGTCACTGTGGCTATTTTTAGAAAAACTTTGTCATGGCTCTAGCGCTTACATTTCTTCACCGATTTCAGTTTAACTTCACACAAATGTTCCTTATGACAATATCTCGAGCTATTTCAACTTTCAAGGTCAAGGTCACTGTGGCTATTTTTAGAAAAACTTTGTCATCGCTCTGGTGCCTATATTTATTGATGGATGTTAATATAACTTCACACAAATGTTTCTTATGATAATATCTCGAGGTGCTTTGACTTTCAAGGTCATGACCTCAAGGTCAAGGTCACTGTGGCTATTTTTAGAAAAAAAAACTTTGTCATCGCTCTACCGCCTACATTTAGAGTGAGTGAGTTTTAGTTTTACGTCCCACCAACAGCTAAGGTCATAGGGAGACGGGACCTCGGTTTAAAGACTCATCCGAAAGTCTGGAGAAGCCCAGGATCGATCCTGCGATCCCTGGTTTACAAGGTGAGTAGCGTTACCACTGCACCACGGAGGCTTCTACCACCTACATTTATGAATTTTATATAATTTATGATTGATTTGAAGTACATTTGTAATATTTTTTATGAATGGCATTTGGCGGGGGCATCCGTGTCCTATGGACACTTTTTCTAGTCATGATTTGGTTTGCAATCATGTCAGCTATTTGCTATGAAATATTGGACAATTTCAGATAACTGTAATGAAACTTCAATGACTAGGACCACAGTTGTTTTGTTTACAGTGGCTTGTTTGAATGTGTCCTAGAGTTACTTTGAAATTCTTCACATTGCTCCAGATCTCCAATAATTAGGTATAATTTAGGGAAATGTTCTTATTTTATCTTGAAAAATGTATGTTGTGTACACATTGGAATCATTTCTATTGAGTACACACAACATACATCTATTTTATATCAGATCAAAAAGATACCCCTAATGCCGAGGAATAGAGTGGTGAGGTAAACTGACCTGCTTGATATGTCCTAAAAAGTGTTGACTAGGCCATTAAACTCCAATCAAGGGTGTTTGAGACATTGAAGTTTGACTGTATCTTATGTTTCAGAATGATGGGGATTTGTTTGGAAGAACAATCCGAGTTAATCTTGCCAAGCCACAGAAACTGAAGGAGGGCCAGGCATCAAGAGCAGGTACATACACACATGTATAAAAATACATATACATATATATATACAGTAAAACTTCGATGGCTCGAACACCGATGGCTCGTTTACCATGGCTGAGTCGAACCCGTTCTTGAGTCCCAAGGGAATTTCTCCACATAGGAAAAGGGGACGGTAATTAAGAAAATTTTTCCCTATTCTCTTGTAAATGTATGCTGTATGTACTCATTAGAATCGCCTCTATGAGGCAATTCTAATGAGTACACACAGCATACATTTTTGTTATAGCAAACCGAAAAGATGTCCCAAAATTAAGGCTGTTATACTTCATGGCGGTAACCCTCAGTGGCTCAAACTACCCCTGGCTCGAACAGATTTTCTTGGTCCCAAAGGTGTTCGAGCCATTGAAGTTCTACTGTATATATAACATACATAGAAAAGCATACATAGAAAAACAGAGACTGATAGCTTCAGATAAGGAGTGACAATTATTAACCCTTATCCTGCTGCATAAATTATTTATTTTGCCACAGCCACTCCCATTGCTGATTATCAACCAATCAAATTACTTGATATTAAATATTTTTTCAGTTCACAATTTTAATGCCAAATAGTCTAGATCCTGATCAGATGGCTTCTGATCTGGATCCACACTGCAAAGGTATGCATTGTCGTGAGCAGCAGAATAAAGGTTAACCCTCACCATGCTGAATATTTCAGTATGCTACACTCCTCCCTGATATTCAGCCATTTGTGTTGCATGATTTCAGTTTTTACCAGGGATTCAGAAGCAGAATGAAAAACAGTATGGATCTTGATCAGCTGGCTTTTAAGAAGCTAGCTAATCTGGATCTTTACCGTTAAAAAAAAAAAAAAGATATATAAATCCAGTTTCAGCATGGTGTTGATTAAGATGTAATTCTTATTTCTTGCATGTTACTGGTACTTAATAGTATTGCCTAAGTGGGGGGGTGGGGGGCAAATGATCTTTATGGAAAAATGAGAAACGAAATTATTGTCATTACTTCTCATCTGGAAGGGGATTAGGTTGAGTATTGGAGATTGAATTGGAGGAAATGATTTCTTGTTTGATTAAAAGGAACAATACATAATGGGTGTGTGTGTGTGGTGGGTGGGGGGGGGGGGGGGGAGAATCAGAATTTCCAAGATAACAAACATTAAACAGGGAGGAACCACAGCAAAAGCACCAACTTGGAACTGTCAGTGAAAATACTGGCGGGTTTAAGATCCCAGCCCTGACCCTTTCTTTCACTGTAGTTTTAAATATAGGCACTAGAGGTAAGCCAGCAAGCCAGTCAGCAAACCTTAAGGTGTTGATTAGACTACAGGATTATCTGTAAATGGCATATGGCAAAAGCAGGCTTTTCCCATGATGTGGTTCATCTATTTAATATGGAGAATCAGATCACACTTACTTTACAGTTTTACAACAACGTTTTCACATGTACTACTGATTTCAATACTCGTCAGACTTTGGAGTGCACGTGATATTCAATGCACCACAACCTCATTATAACATGGTTCTTTATAACCCCGTTTTGGATATAACACGGTTTCAAGATGGTTGCAAAAATGTATAGATTCTATAGAAAAATGACCATAAATGGTCTTTTTTTCTACAGAATCTATACGTTTTTGTTCGAAGATAACATGGTTGTTTAACTAATGCTGTTTTTGCTTACGAACCCATTAATAGTGTTATAAAGAGGAAGAGGTTGCGTTGTACTTGTCTAACTCCAACCAATTTCAATAATGTTGCTACAACATGGATTCATATTATATCCTTCGATCGTATCCTTTGATCACCAAACTTCAGATTATGATGTCACAAACTGACAAGGATAGAAAAGTATTAGGCAAATTTTGACACAACAAGTGTGCAGGTATCCAATCGGATATCAGATACGTTGTACCTTCACTCATAAGCACATGTCAAATCATCAGAATTCCAATTGTGACAAGTCTGCAGTACTAAGAAATTGATGAGTTTGAGGTATCTTTCTGGTGCACTGACCTCTGAAAATACATCAGAATGTACCCCTTTGATCTGCTACATTTGACTGAAAGTCAAATAGCTATCGAAATGTGTAGTAAAATGTTTGTATCTGTACAACCACTGGCCTGTACCTTTTCTATTTTAGAAGCCACCAGACTTTTGAATGAGTCTTTAAACTGAGGTCCTGTTTTCATATGACCTTTGTTATTGGTGAGATGTTAAACTCAAACACCCACACATACCTTTCTATTTGGAATACATGTATAATCATATACAATAAAATTCCACTATTAAGACCACCTACAATTAAAACAAATTCTGCTTTAAAAAGCTTTTTTAGAAGGGTGCAGTTATTCTTTCTTCGAAGTTCCTGCACACACTGTCCTCTGGTCTAGGACCACCTTTGGAACTGTTCAAAAGTGGTCTTAAAGACCACTTTTGAACAGCCCCAAAGGTGGTCTTAATATAGGAGTTTTACTGTATTATAAACATCTATTCCATATCACTAGTCTCCAGGGTTAGGCCCAGGGTGGGGCTTAGGGTTCCAGAATCAACATATTTTACAGTTTTACAACAAAGTTCTCTGCAACCACTGACAATTTCTTGGTGTAAAAGCAGTTTAAAGTGGTGTAAAAGGACTTGGTGTAAAAGCTGTTAAAATAATCTGTATGTTTATGTGGAAAAAATAGGTAGTAGATAAGGCATGAAACATGCAAGCTGCGTTGTCCAGCTCTTGGTTCTGTATAATCTATATATATCTTTAAACCATGTTATACGTATATCATATATGACACCATGTTATAATGAACACAGTTATAAAGAGGTTTATGTGACTTTGTACTTTTGTATGAGTGGGTCTTTAAAGGCATTTATTCTTAGACAGTAGGACACACCGTGTGTTCATAATTGTTTTATTGCGCCCTGTGATATACTGTATATAGCAGATCAAAGGCGACCTTTAATAGCGTGATAAGTAGCTCCTGTTGAATCCCCTGACTGAGGCACAAAAGGGGAAAATCAATAAGGTATAGTCTGGTTAACAGATAGTCAATTATATTCTCCAAGTAGGCCCCTTACCTGTTGCAGACAGAGGAGTTCTCTTCAGTCAGCACTGAGGGCTACATAATATTATGTAATCTAATGGTAGTCCTTAATAATCAAGAATAAACGCCTTTAAAATCAAGTTGAATTGTCGACCCATTCTTACCTGGAAACCTGTAAAAGAGGTAAACAGTGCAGACCCAGATCAGACACCACAAAATGCAGCATCTGATCAGGGTATACACTGTTTACTAACAGGATTTTCTGTAAAAAAAAAAAAACCAGAATAAAATGAAAAGCTATACCTGACATGCTTAACCCATTCAGTACCAGAAACCCCAAAGGGGTACCTTGACAAACAGTGCAGGCCCAGATCAGACGCCGCAGAACGCGGCATCTGATCGGGGCCTCCACTGTTTGCTAAAAGTTCAGTCATTTTCAAAATAAATTTTGAAGAAAACACACCTGACCCTCCTAAATTTTGAAATGGACTCCTGCTATACATAAGGAGGAAGATTCCATTTGGTACAAATGAACTTGTTCAACATACAACAATGGGAGAGTCCACTTGTATACAATGGGTTAAGTTCTTGGAATTGTCAGCATTCTACTGTATTTTATCCCTTATCTTGCTGTTCACGACAACCCTTATCTTTGGAAACAGTGTAGATCCAGATCAGATGGCTTCTGAAGAAGCCATCTGATCAGGATCTACACTGTTTGGCATTCAGTTTATGAAATTGAAGCAATAAATTACATCAAGTATTTTGATTGGTTGATAGACAGAAATGGGTGTGGCTTAAATGAATATTCAGCAAGATAAGGGTGAAATCTTGTGCTTGTAGTTTGGTCCGAGGACACCTGGCTACAGGAACATGCAGGGGAGACTATCACAGAGAATGAGAGTGAAAAGGGAACAAAAAGATCAGCCGTCACTGATACAGTAAGTTAGATGCGGAGATAGGCTTTTGATAAGTTTTTGGTTCATAGTCCAGTCATAATCAGATGCTGTTGGTGCTTTTGCCTATGTTACAGAAGAAAAACAACAACAACAAAAAAAAAAGAAAAAACAAAGAAGAACAGTAACAAGGGAACACAAGCTTCCATGGAGCTATAGAAAGCAAAATTGTATCTCTACTCCAAAAGTGAGTTGGGGTGTGTATATTTGTGTTCACTGCTGTGAGTTTGAGCCTCACAGGTATGATGGGGGCACATATTATTTAGATGCCCTGTTCTGCAGCAGAAGGTCAGGTGGCTTTTTAGCTCCCCTAGAGCCAAAGGCTCAGGGTGATGTTTGTTGTCCATTGTGGGTCATTCGTTGTCCATCCCCCAACAATCTACTTAAAAGACATCTAAACCGATGAATGTATTATGAAATAATTTTACAGGTATATGCTTTGGGTGACCCTCGTTAAAATTGACTAAAGAGTTCCGCTCTGCTGAACAAGTTGGCCACCAGAGCTAAAAATAGAAAAAAAAGAAAAACCTTAAAATGCCATCTCCTTGGCCACTGGCCCAATTTCAAAATAATTCCTCTGTACTGGTTAACCACTTAAGCATTATACCAAAATCACCCAAACGTTTTTGCTAACAATAGAATACATCTTCTCGTCTATCAACAGTTTATTTAAAAGACATCTCCTAAACTGGTGAACAGATTTTGAAATAGTTTTTGGGTGACCCTCCTAGGCCACTGGCCCAATTACAAAATAGTTTTATAGGAATATTCCTTGGGTGATGCTCTACTAAAATTGCCCAACTGTTCCACCCGGATGAACAAGATGGCTGCCAGAGCTAAAAATAAAAATCTCGTCTTTGAACAATATATTTAAACCAATGAACGGATTTTGAAATAATTTTTCAAGAATGTTCCTTTGGTGACCCTGTACCAAAATTGCCTAAATGGTTCTGCTCCACTGAACAAGATGGCTGCCAGAGCTAAAAAAGAAAAAAAGTTAGAAAATCTCCTAGGCCACTGGCCCAATTTCAGAATAATTTCACAGGAAATTATTATTCCTTGGTTGACCCTAGAAGTTGTTATGCCACTCGCCTTGTAAACCAGGGATCGCAGGATCGATCCCGGTCTTCTCCAGACTTTCGGATGAGTCTTGAAACAGAGGTCCCGTCTCAGTATGACCTTAGCTGTTGGTGGGACGTAAAAATCAAACATTCACTCTCTCCATGGTTGACCCTCTGCAATAATTGCCCAAACCATTTTGCTCGGATGAACAAGATGGCCACCAGAGCTAAATATAGAAACCATCTGGTCTGTCAACAATATACTTAAAAGACATCTCCTCTTAAACCAGTGCAGGGATTTTGAAATAATTTTACAGGAATGTTCCTTTGGTGACCTTCTACTAAAATAGCCTTAATGGTTTTGTCCCGCTGAACAAGATGGCCACCAGATCTAAAAATAGAAAAAAAAATACTTAAAACGCCATCTCCTCCTAGGCCACTGGCCCAATTCAATTTAATTTCACAGGAATATTTCTTGGGTGACCCTCTACCAAAATTGACCAAACCGTTCTGCTCAGATGAACAAGATGGCTACCAGAGCTAAAAATTAAAAACATCTCTTCTGCCAACAGTATACTTAAAAAGACATTTCCTGAGGCTGGTTAGGTGAGACAAAGGTGTCACTGGGGCGTCCAACTGATATTGGCTTACAGTTGCACAAGGCCTGCTGTCCTTGAAGCAGGTAAGGGAAGAGGGGGGAATATTGTTATTTCTTCTCTTTCTAAACTGATGCTCTGTCTCTGGTCGGGCCCATCGGAGTCTAACTGTTGGTTTTCTTTTGCTCCAGCATTTCAGTGGTTTCTAGCTGTCGAGTCCTCACTGTTGTTCCACCTCTGTGGTTGTTTGATTATTTGTGTTCACGGAGATGTTGCACTGATGAGTTAGGAGGCCTTCATGCGGACTGAACAAATTATTTGTCTAATTCGCGACGGAAGTAAGGGCGAGGATTGTGGCCACGTAAAATCGATTTAAGCCCCCCAGTGGCATTTGTTTCCGCTGACCGTTCCAAGGCGGTTTTTCTGTTGCGGTTTATTTTTGTGATGGTTTGTCTTTGGGTGTTTGTGTCACTTGTGTTATTTCATTTTGGATAGCCTATTGGCCATTTTGTGGGAAAGTAACTGTCCTTTTGGCTTTCCGCTGTTGGTGTTTCCATTAGGGTCTGTTGTTTCATGTTTGTGTGTCTTTCCCTTTGGTGTCTCTGATGGGAGCTGTAGGTTGATTGTATCGATTCCTGATCATTGCCTCCACTTCTATTTTCCATTCATTTTCCTTTTTCTTCTATGTCCCTCACTTTCATCCATCTGCTCTACTATCTCTTCTCTCTCTTTCATCTCTTTCTCTGGAAGACGACACAAAACAACCCACAAGGGTTAACATGTAGTTAAACCCCAAAAAACAAATCAATCAATCAAAAGACATCTTTTAAACCAGTGAATGGATTTTGGAATAATTTTACAGGAATTTCCTTGGGTAACCCTGTACCAAAATTGCCCAAACCGTTGCACTCGGATGACCGACTCAGTATATGAAGATAGATAGAAGAAGATAGATGGTGTATGAATGTCATTTGATGTGTCACAGATAACAATTCTGATTCTGATAGAACATAGATAGATGAATAAGGTGGCCACCAGAGCTAAAAATAGAAAATTTCTTGGTCAACAATATACTTAAAAGACATCTCATAAACTGGTGAACAGATTTCGGAATAATTTTACAGGAATGTTCCTTTGGGTCCCCTCTACCAAAATTGCCCAAATGGTTCCAGTCTGCTGAACAAAATGGCCACCAGAGCTAAAAATAGTAAAACCATAAAACGACATCTCCTGCAAGGCCACTGGCCCAATTTCAAAAAAAAGTTCCTTGGGTGACCCTCTACCATAATTGCCTAAATGATTCTGGTCCACTGAACAAGTTGGCCACCAGAGCTAAAAATATTGTTTTTTTTTTAGAAAAACCTTACAACCTCATCTCCTCCTTGGCCACCGGCCCAATTTCAAAAAAAATTTCAGAGGAATATTCCTTGGGTGACTCTCTACCAGAATTGCTCAAAATGTTCTCTTAGATGAACCCCTCTTGGCTTTCAGAACTAAAAATTTAAAAACCTTAAAACAACTTCTCCTCCTTAACCAGCAGAAGGATTTTGAAATGATTTCACAGGAATTTTTATTTTCCTTACATGACCCTTTTCAAAATTGCTTGAACCATTTTCACACTGGTAAAGGCAAGCGCGCAGGTTAAGGAACAAACACACCGGATAAGGAAATTTTTGCGATCAGGATAAAAAAGAAAATGGCGGAATGGGTATCACATATGCAGGTTTGTTGTTGTTCTGGATCTCGTGTTATGGTTACTAATCAATACGGCTGCTCACATTAGCTTCACGGAAGACACATATTATTCACAAATTTATATTCGATGGTCCGAATTCGACAGTTACATCCAGTCAAACGGAGAACCGGACACAGTGGAGCTACTCCACCGCGAAATCTCATTATTTTACATGAAACGCTCATCTGGGAAGATGGCATGCACTCTTTTGTTGCTTGTAGACATACACATGATAACTCGGACTGTTGCAATTACGATTTAAGGAAAATTTGAAATTAGAAGGCCCACAGTGAGAAATCCCAGTTTAATTTTCAATACAACGCCCTTGGGCAAGGAAATGGGTACAACGCATATGATAAGACACAAAATTTTCCGGGGAAAATGGTTGTTGTATGGTCTTAGCACTAGTAAATTTCTATCTCAGATTAGGTTTTCCGATATTAATAATTAGTCCTACATAGTTTAAAGCACCAATTGTGACCTTTAGGAAACGTCCAAAGTTTGTGTGCATTGTGTTGGCATGCGCATTGCTGTGGCTCTAGCAATATAATCATCCCCTATGGGGGATAGATGGATTGGGTTCATCGCGATCATGAATTAGAGAAATGATGTATTTGTCCATGCAGTATTTCTGGTAGAAAATTGTATGCTTGTTCTTTTGGCCGAAAATAAGGTAGATAACTTCGCCAAATTCGTGAGACATACCTATTACATTGTCATTAAAGGGCCTGATATGATTTGGCTTCTTTTTGACCCTCACTCAAATCCTCTTCAGTGTGCGACGTTTCACTTGCTAACAGGCTTCTTAATGGAAATATACACAGAAACGAGTTGTTTCGTCTTCAAGTATTTTCAGAATAACTTGACGTTTGATGTGTCTGTATTGGGTTAATAAATTATGACGAAAATAGTAAGAAAAGTGTGATAAAAGTATACCCCTTCGAAAGAAAAAGACAATAGAAAGTGCCCTTAGAAACCCGGTTTCAACTGGCGCATTAATATATCAGGCAGCACTGTTCATCGTTTGTACACTAAGTGAGTCGTATCTTGTTACCCCACCCACTTGCGTTATCATGGAGATATACGAAAAATGAAACAGGTATCAAATTATTCCTTGGGTTCTAACTAAGAAAATGAGTAATAACAACATATATTTAGCTTTACTATGAACGGAGTTATGGCAATTTTATGTCGGCATTTCTGATAATGACCAAAAATTAATTTTTGAAAAAAAATAAACACAGAGTTCACCTTTCATTTTTTATATATTTTCACCACATGTTAACATATCAAAACTTTATCTGTATACAAAATATAAAATATGTACAGGCAAGGCTAGGCTGTTATATTTTGAAAGCCATAAAGGTGACAAATTTTGCAATTTTGGTCAAAATCAGCTGGGGGTAGGGGTAAAGTCATGGTAAAAACAAAACCTTATTTGTGAATGACCAAACATTTTATTGATTTGTTTTTCTTTGAAGCTGTATCTTTTCATATAACTTCCTTTGGCTATCAATCACCATACAACATTAATGAAACAAATATTCCGGGGGGAGGGGGGGGGTGGGAGGAGGCAGATATAATTGGAGATCTTAACAGGCCCTTTGTACGCAGTTCGTCGTCAGATATAAGGCAAATATTGTTTGTTTGATTTGAGGTTTAAAGTCCCCTTCAAACCTGTAAAGGTCATTTTGGAGACATTGCTTCCAATTTTGTGGGACTTTTACCTGACACTGAGATGAAACGACATCGCAAGCCCTGCCGCCCAATGAAACCAATAGGGTTTATAAGCATGGGCAGGTCGACTCGCACCGCTTTGCCTGTGCAGGCTTAGATCCTCTAAGCAGTTTACCAGTACCCGTGTGTGGGTCGGTTTCAGCTCTGCGTGGAAGCATCATGCAGTCCATCTATTTCTTAAGCCCCGATGGGCAAGGCAAATATTAAAGTATGTACATGTATTGGTAACTGAATGATTATGCCGGCCTGGGTAGCTCAGTAGGATTCGCGTCTGCTGGTGATCAGGAGGGCACGGGTTCGACACCTGCCGGGGTCGGCCACAACCTTTCGTGGAGATTAATCATGGAACCTTTTCTACGGCCATTCTCTACCTTCCACTGATTCAAGAAGGGTAGTTGTCAATTTATGGCGGAAGAATGTTCACTGTACTGGTTAACTGCTTACGTATAAGCCTGGCCAGGAAAAGTGTGGATAGGTAAACTGACCGGCTCAAAAATGACCTAAAATAGTATTGACAGTGCCATTAAACTCTAAAACAAACAAAAAAAAACAAGAGGCATGCTGAAAACAACCCAAAACATTTATATGTCAATTTGCACAGGACATTATATTAGCCTTGCCAAGTTGTCCTACCCAATATTTTTTACGGACCACATTCTTCTTGGCAGAATTCTCCTAGGTCAAATCGTCCGGGCCAAATCGTCCTAGATTCATAGTGTATGTGTGTGTGTGTGGTGGGGGGGGGGGGGGAGTACATTGCTAGAACCAGAGCAATGCACATGCTAAGACAATGCAAAAAACTCTGAACATTTCCTAAAGATCACAACTGGTGCTTTAAACTATGTAGGACTAATTATTAACCCTTGTTCTGCTGAATTTACTATATAGTTCTAGTGCTCCTGGCTGAGTATTTTTTGGTAATCTTGTAAAATGTGGGTATTATGTTTTAGATAAGATTGTTGACAATATTTGATGTTTGGATGTTGACATGTTATATATCATTGTAAAGGTATTATATTGTACTTTGAGAATTTTTATATTTTTTTCATTAATGTCCACTTACCTGTAAAATATTAATTAGTTAATAAAGGTAAAGGTAATAAAAAGTAATAAAATGCAATAAAATGCTGTAAAACCTGTGTTATTTCTTTCAATACCATGCTGTTTTGTGATATTTTTGTGCCCCTTTGATTTTGTGGCCTGTAGAAAAAAATTCGGGTTCTCAGGTGTGACGAGAAAGTCTAGCATCAAAGGTTAAAAGTACAGGTAAGTTAAAGTGAATGACAACCTTTATAACATAATTACTTCATTTGCAAGAAAAAGTTACTGTAATGATTAATCTCTGACTTTCATTACCAATTGAAACCTGCTAAGGTAATTAAATCAACATTTAATGGTTTCAGTGAAGTCTTCTGGCAGCGGCCATATTTTCCCCAAGGTAATCCAAATCTTTCCCAGGGTTCAACATGTTTGCTAAAATCCTGATCTCATGGAGACTGTAGAAGCTCTATGTCTCTCTATGCAGCTACTAAAGGAGAAGTGATTAGGCTCTCTAATCAGGTTGAATTCTCAAAAATCCTTTGAATAGGCTGTCAGTTCAGCATCTTACATAAGGCTTCATTATGTCTTTGGACGAAAATAAAGACTTTGAAGACAGTTTTCCTGAGTTTGGTACTCAGGGCTATCAGTATGAGCCCGAGTTCACAGAAGAGGAGTTTTGTAGGTAAAATGGGGATTTAAAAGGACATGAGTATATATTCTGATAATTTCTCCAAAACATAAATTAAGGGTGCTCAAAGGAATCGCCTCATTGAGACATTTCTAACGAGTACCCACAATCTATGCTTTAAAAATATCACAAAATACCATGTGAAATGCAATGAAATATTACCTAAACTTGTCAAGGCGTGTTAATGTAATGATTGGTTAAATGATAATGATATGCACTAATTTACCCTTTTTCGTACCAAATGGAATCTTCCTCTTTATATATAGCAGGAGTTCATTTCAAAATTTAGGGGTGTCAGGTTGTGTTTTCATCAAAATTTATTTGGAAAATGACTGGACTTTTAGCAAACAGTGGAGGCCCTGATCAGACGCCGCATTCTGCGGCATCTGATCTGGGCATGCAATGTTTGCCAGGGTACCCGTTTTGGAGTTTCTGGTACTAAATTGGTTATTGAAGAAAAGAAAAGAAATAAGTAATCAAGAAACCTTCAAGTCCACTTGAAAACAGCTATCTTCAAAATGTTTAGCACAAACAATGTTATGCTTTGCATAAACAAATGTCTTGATGTTGAGATTCTCTGTTCCAAGATTATGAATCCATTTTTCACATAACTCTCTGTTTCTTAGGGTCAGGGATAGCAAAACAGCTAATTCCTTGTCCTCTTTTCACTGTGCAGTATTTGGCCTTACAAGAAGGCTTTTTTATTTTAATGTTCACTTTCTCCTCTAAAATCCTCAGCTGTTAAAATACCAAGATTTGTTGCAGTTGCCGTGAGCTCACCCCAGGAGATATAATCTGTAAACATGTCTGACACCCTATCAGCAACTTTAATGAGCTATTACAGTTAATTAGAGAAACAGTTTAGATGAAGAATGCGATTTTATCATTTCTCAATGGTGTTACTATAAAATGGATCTGAGAAAAAAAAATGGTGGTCATTCACTTTAAGTTTTTTTTTTCCCAAAATATAAGACATCTGCATATGGAAAAGAGCAATTTTATCCTGCAATGAACCACTAATAAGGTAAAACCTCATGTACATGTGATGCAAAATTGTTAACAGTCCTATTTTGATATCAGCATGTATGCGGAGACCTTTTACCTGTAGAATTAATTAATTAAGGTAAAGGTATGATAAAATTTGAAAAAACAACAAAATACCTGTGAAAGTTAGTTTTTTTTCCTTCAAAGGCCTGGTATCATTGTGAAAATATAAATACTGTCTTTTCTTAAAATTTTCACACTCATAAAGTTACTCAGGTATGAATGTTCGGTAAAACATCAAAGGAACATCAAAGGAAATACACACAGGTGTGCTCATTGAATTTTTCAGAATGGTAGTTTTTCACTGTGCGAGCCAGCAGACCCATCCTTTGGATTCTTTTTAAAGAAGCCAACTTGTTTTTTCACATTTATGGACTAAGTCGGCAATACTGGGGTCATCTGGCAGCCCCGTAGCCTCGGAAATGCCATGCACACCTGTGAATGCAACCGTAATGGTTGGGCATCTCCTTCAGCCCATATCGACGGAGTCTTCATCCCCGGAATAACGGTCTTCTCTGTCACTATTTATTTTGGCCGATTAAAAGCCTTCATTTCCAACCCGCTGTCGGAATTCACATTTAAATCGGGGAAAAATGACACATTTGTGTCGAGTATGTCGCCATCTTTAATTCAGGTACGCTTCCGAATTCTAATTGGACGTGACTTACCTGTAAAAACCAATAATATTGTCCGATATGCGGAAACGTTATTTCTGATGTTCATAGCAACCAACCGAAGCGTCAATAGTAGGCGGCGTTTCATTGGTTGAAGGATATATGCAGGTATAAGCCGGTACCGGTGAATCCGGATTATTCCGGGAGCCGCCATACGGCCTGGGCCTGTGAGACCGGATTATTCCGGGACCCGCAGAACAAGGGTTAATATCGGAAAACCTAATCTGAGATGGAAATTTCCTAGTGCTACGACCATACAACAACCATTTTCCCCCTGAACATTTTGTGTCTTATCATATGCGTTGTACCCATTCCCTTGCCCGTGGGCGTTGTATTGAAAATTGAACTAGGATTTGTCACCGTGTGCCTTCTAATATCAAATTTTCCTTAAATCGTATTTGTAACAGTCCGATTTATCATGTGTATGTCTACAAGCAACAAAAAAGGCATACCATCTTCCCAGAAGAGCGTTTCATGTAAAATAATGAGATTTCGCGGTGGAGTAGCTCCACTGTGTCCGGTTCTCCGTTTGACTGGATGTAACTGTCGAATTCGGACCATCGAATATAAATTTGTGAATAATATGTGTCTTCCGTGAAGCTAATGTGAGCAGCCGTATTGATTAGTAACCATAACACGAGATCTAGAACAACAACAAACCTGCACATGTAATACCCATTCCGCCATTTTCTTTTTTATCCTGATCAGAAAAATTTCCTTATCCGGTGTGTTTGTTTCTTACCCTGCGCGCTTGCCTTTACCAGTGTGATTTTGCACAGATGAACAAAATGGTCACCAGAGCTAAAAATAGAACAAGAGGCCCATCGGCCACTTTGCTCACCAGAGCTCAGGTGGGCACTGCCCACTAGCAGCCATGTATTTTAACATGATATGATTTTAATCTACCTGCAATAAAGTCTCCTCAATGAACCCCCATTCCCTATTGAGCACCCTTATGGAGTCTGTATCTGAAATAGTAGGCATTTTCGTGAAGTGGAGGAGGCGGAGCATGGACCCAATGGAGCCCTGGTTGGAGCTATCACTGAATGTGTCATATAAGAAACAAGAATAAACATGTATATGGTTTAGGGGTGGGGATCTGTATGGTTCCTGAAATATAAGGCCTTTGAAGCAGTATACGGGCTGGGGCATGTCTGCAGCAGATCCCCGTAAAGCCCAAGAGTGTTGTCACTGAATATGTCTTATCAGAAGGACCAAGAATATATATGGTTTAGGGGTGGGGATCAGAATGTTTTCTGAGATATATAGTTTTTTATAAAGTGGAGGTGTGGGGCATGACCAGGGGCACCCCTGGGGACCTCCATGTTGGTGTCACTGAATGAGTGTTATCATAAGGAACATGAATATATATGGCTGAGGGGTGGGACTGAACAGTTTCTCGGATATTAGGCTTTTTGTGAAGTGGAGGGGTGGGGCATGGCTCCAGCACAACCTGTTAGACCCTAAGTTGCTATCACTGAATGTGTCTTATCATAAGGAACAAGAATATATATGGTTTAGGGGTGGAGATCTGAACGCTTTCTTAGATACGAGGACTGTTCAAATATGAATGCAACTAAGCACATAAAAATGATTCCGTGATAGATTTCGATGAAAAATTTATTTTGTCCTTTTAAAGTATTCCCCTTTAACAGATATACAAACTTTCAGTCTTCTGATCCAATCATTGAATGCATTTTGGTAGTCTTTTCGAGGTATACTATGAAGGCACTGGAATATTGCAGAACCGAGGTGTTTGCGCTGTACAAATTTTCAACCAGAAAGGTATTTTTTCAGCCGCGGGAACAAAAAAAGTCAACAACCTTTTCCTGCTTCAGATAGTCTTGCACAATGAATGCCTTGTGCGATGAGGCATTGTCATGTAGCAATCTGACATTGGCCAAACCAGTTGCGGGTCTTCGTTCTTTGAAATATTTCTTCAATTTTCGAAGAACTTTATTCTTGTAAAACTTCGCATTTACAGATTTGCCTTTAGGCACAGCAACCTGAATAGCAGGGCACTGATTTGAAAAGAATATGGCATACATTACCTTCTTGACGCTCATGGTCCGCTTTGCAATGCATGGTCTTTTGCAATACTTTTTTGCCCATATTTTGTTCTGAATCTTTCGTTTTGGCTCAAAAAAGTGAAAGGTCAGGGGAATACGGGGGGGGGGGGGGGGGGGGGGGGGGGGGGGGGTGAGGGAGTTCAACAACCTTTTTCTGCTTCAGATAGTCTTGCACAATGAACGCCTTGTGCGATGAGGCATTGTCATGTAGCAATCTGACATTGGCCAAACCAGTTGCGGGTCTTCGTTCTTTGAAATATTTCTTCAATTTTCGAAGAACTTTATTCTTGTAAAACTTCGCATTTACAGATTTGCCTTTAGGCACAGCAACCTGAATAGCAGGGCACTGATTTGAAAAGAATATGGCATACATTACCTTCTTGACGCTCATGGTCCGCTTTGCAATGCATGGTCTTTTGCAATACTTTGTTGCCCATATTTTGTTCTGAATCTTTTGTTTTGGCTCAAAAAAGTGAACCCGTGTCTCGTCACCTGTGACGACATTAGCGAAAGACGGTACATTGTAATTTGGAAACGTTTTAAGCAACTTCTTGGCGCACTGAACGCGTGTCTTTTTCTGCTCATCTGTCAACAGATGGGGAATCCATCTAGCACAGATCTTTCTCATTTTTAAATCCCGTTTCAGAATTGTATGAGCTGCTCCTAATGAGATGCCAACCACACTAGCTATTTGCCTAGTGGTGTATCGTGCATCGGTAGCAACCCTATCTTTCACTCTAGCAACGATCTTGGCAGATGTTGCTCTTTTCGGCCGATGATCATGTGGTGCATCTTCTGTTGAGCCTAGCCCACAGCTGAATTTCTTACACCAACGAAAAAATGTCGGAAAAGACATTTCATTATGCCCATAAACCGAACATATTTCATCAAAAATGTCTTTGCACCGTTTACCAAGAATACAACGATTCTTAATAAAGGACGGTATTTCAACAGCGTACTCTGACCTTCTTCCAACCATGTTTTGTATTAGTATACAAGAGTAGACAGTGTTTATCGAACGATATACATGGCTAAAGTGGACGGATTTTAACAAGTTTGGTATCAATGTATAAGTAAAATGTTTTTCTATGCTGTGATATTTATTTCCAGGTGATTTTCGCAATAATACATGAGAAAACGTTCTACTTGCATTCATATTTGAACAGTCCTCATATATGTTTTTTTATGAAGTGGAGGGGTTTTGCATGACGCAGGGCATCCCGGGGTATCCCCATGTATGTGTCACTGAATGTGTCTTGTCACAAGGAACATGAATATATAATGGTTTAGGGGTGATGCTCTAAACAGTTTCTAAGATATATGGTCTTTTGTGAAGTGGAGAGGGGTGGGCATGGCCCTGGAGCACCCCGGCAGACCCCTAAGTTGGTGTCAAAGAAAGTGTCTTATCATAAGGAACAAGAATATATTTGGTTTAGGGGTGGGGATTTCATTTGTACAATATGGATCAGTTGAGTGATTCAGGGCCATCGTGGACCTCTTGTTTGTTGGTACTGTGAGGTTTGCCCATCTCTGACCAAAAATTGTTTCAATGTGAGTGAACTGATATGTTGAAAAGGAAAAAAAAGTTAAAAAATATAGATTTATGTCAGAGAGAGAGAGAGAGAGAGAGAGAGTTACTTTATTCAGAGTAGTCCCTATTTTTGCAAATCTGAATATTAGGGAAGATACAAGATATTTCCTTCCTGATCAAGTCATCTCCCTTTCAACAATATCATGGCAAAGTGTTGGAGGTTTATTCCTTAACCCAAACCCACCTCTTAGGACTAGCAGATGGCATTTACAAAAAAAAATATATCCCTAATTTTCTGCTGAAATTGGACTTGACATTGCATGTGAATTGTCTCACCAGCAATACACATTTAATGTCATCACGTGAACAAGTCTGTGAAATGAACACCCCCTAAACCCCACTTTATATAGAGAAAATTGGGGTTTATGGGGGTATACATTAGTTTTCTTATTTTTGTTCCTAGACATAGGTTATGGGTACTCATCAGAACCGCTTCAATGAGGCTGTTCTAACTAGCACCCTCAACCTATGTTTTGAGCATTTATAAGAAAAATATCAAGGATTTTCATCAGAAAAGTATCCATTTTGGAGATGTGAAAAATGCACTGTCACACGGGTGTGTTATCGTAATGTCAAGTCTCATTTTCTCTGAAAAATAATACATGTGTAGTAAAAAAAATAAAATAGATTGGTATCTGTTTTTAACCCTTATCTTGCTGAGTAGTCATTTAAGCCACACCCATTTCTGTCTATCAACCAATCAAATTACTTGGCATAATTTATTGCTACAATTTCATAAACTGAATGCCAAACAGTGTAGGTCCTGATCAGATGGCTTCTTCAGAAGCCATCTGATCTTGATAAACAGTGTAGATCCTGATCAGATGGCTTCTCCAAAGATAGGGGTTATCGTGAACAGCAAGAGAAGGGTTAAATTTCCATGGTGCTATAAGTGTTAAGCTATTGTGTTCTTCCAGGGTGACGAGTCTGTGCCAAAGAAGTCTAAAGGTAGCTCTCAAGTTTTCTTGGATATAAAGATTGGTAATAAACATACTGGTAGATTAGCGATAGAACTAAGACCTGATGTGGTTCCAAAAACTGCAGGTTAGCTATTTGATCTTATTGATGATTCGTTTTTCATTCCATGTCCATGTAACTGGCCGATTATTTTATATGCAGTTTCTTTGTTTTATATGCAGTTTCTTTGTGGTTCTTATATTCATCAGGAAAACACGCCCATATAATTCTGACCCCTCAATGAGGCTGTGTACCCGCAATCTAAGTTTTGAGACAAAATAAGAAAAATATCACAATTTTTAGCGGAAACTTTTCCTTTTTTTCGGCGGTAAAATTTACCATGATTTTGTTTAGTCGTGTTTTCGAAATGTCAGTAATTCAGAGCATCAGTGAGCTACAAATCCCATTTTAACGCTGGAAACCACTAAAAAGGTTCAAAGGCAAACCGTGCAGAACCGGATCAGACACCACATATTGCAGCGTCTGATCAGTGTCTTCACTGTTTGCCAACATGATTTTCTGTCAAAAAAAAAGAAAAAATAGACCTGCCACCCCTGAAATGACAGATGTACTTTTCCAACATAATTATGACAATGGAAGGTTCTACCAGTATACAATGGGTTAAAATATTCAGCAATTTTAATGCTGAAAACACTGATACAGTGACCCTTCAGTACCTCGAACACCAATGGCTGCTGAGTACCTAGGGAATTCTTCCAATAGCTCTAAATATCTCTCTCTCTCTCTCTCTCTCTCTCTCTCTCTCTCTCTCTCTCTCTCTCTCTCTCTCTCTCTCTCTATATATATATATATATATATATATATATATAGGATAAGTTTGGGAGATTTTTTATTATTTTGTCTTAAAAAAGGTATGTATATGTAGCCTGGTAAAATCATCTCAATGAGGCACAACTGATTAGTACACACTACATATCTTTGTTTTACCCATTTTGTACCAGAAACCCCAAAATGGGTAATTGGCAAACAGTGCAGGCCCAGGTCAATGCTGCAGAACGCGGCATCTGATCAGGACCTACACTATTTGCGAAAAGTTAAGCCATTTTCCAAGCAGATTTTAAAGAAAACACAACCTGTCACCCCTTTATTTTGGAATGGACTCCTGGTATATATAAGGAGGAAAATTACATTTGGTACAAAAAGGGTTAAAGAACATCAAAAAGATATGTCTAAAAGTATCCAATAATGCTTCCTGATCTGGTGGGCTTAGAAACCCTCAGTGACTAGAACTACCTATGTCTTGCACCATTACAGCACATGCCCATTCAAATATATTGAGAATTTTGCCACCAAAAAATGAAAAATTCTCTGATGAAAAATCTGATATTTTTCATATTTCTGGTCAAAACATAGATTATTGGTATTCGTTAGAACCGCCTCACCTAATGAATGCACTTAACAAAAAGCATGTTGTGGATATACATTAGAACTGCCTTACCAAGGCAGTTCTAATGAATGCCCTTAACAAAGGGTTTATATGAATACCCACAGGATAGGTTTATATGGAGAAACAATGAAAACTAGAATCGCACAGTCGATGGCAAGCCATTGAATATCCCCACTTCCCCGCGGGCCCCACCCCCTGGGCCATCCCCTAGGGGTGTTTGACCCGAGGGGTAAAATTTTGATTGTGATGTTTGTTTTTGTTTGATTTGAGGTTTAACGTCCCCGTCAACACTGTAAAGGTCATTTTGGAGACGTTGCTTCCAATTTTGTGGGACTTTTACCCGACATTGAGATGAAATGACATCTCAAGCCCTGTCGCCCAATGAAACCAGTAGGGTTAATTAGCATGGACGGTCCGCCTCGCACCGCGGTTCCTGGACAGGCTTAGATCCTCTGAGCGGTTTACCAGTACTAGTGTGTGGGCCGGATTCAGCTCTGCGTGGAAGCATCATGCAGCTACTCATCATGCCATTCGATTTAATATGCTACACGACCATGTTCTGAAAACTTTGCTTTTTTATCCCCAAGGTGCCCCACCCTGGCCCCACTCCCAGGGGTAGGATCAAAATTCCAAAAGTGTTATGCACTCCCCAGACCAAAGTTTTATCAGTTCCCAAAGTTTCAAGTTTCTATCTATAACGGTCTAGGAGGAGTTATCAGGTAACAGTAATGTATGGGGGTAAAGGGGTCAAAATCAGTTTTTGACCTCTGGTTACCTCAAAATTGACCCCAGGGGTCAAATTTTGGTTGTAATGTTTTCTACTCATCATGCCGTTCGCTTTGATATATTACACGACCATGTTCTGGAATTTTGATTTTTGACCCCCGCGGGCCCCACCCCCTGGGCCCACCCGTAGGGGTGTGATCAAAATTCTGATAGATCTTTGGTCTTGGGAGTGCATGACACTATCAGTTCCCAAAGTTTCAAGTTTCTATCTATAACCGTCTTGGAGGAGTTATCCGGTAAAGGGGTCAAAATCAGTTTTTGACCTCTGGTGACCTCAAAATTGACCCCAGGGGTCAAATTTGGTTGTAATGTTTTCTACTCATCATGCTGTTCGCTTTGATATATTACACGACCATGTTCTGGAAATTTTTATTTTTGACCCCCGCGGGCCCCTGCCCCTGGGCCCACCCATAGGGGTGTGATCAAAATTCCGAAAGTGTCATGCACTCCCCAGACCAAAGCTCTATCAGTTCCCAAAGTTTCGAGTTTCTATCTATAACCTCTAGGAGGAGTTATCCGGTAAAGGGGTCAAAATCAGTTTTTGACCTCTGGTGACCTCAAAATTGACTCCAGGGGTCAAATTTTGGTTGTAATGTTTTCTACTCATCATGCTGTTCGCTTTGATATATTACACGACCATGTTCTGGAAATTTTGATTTTTGACCCCCCCGGGCCCCACCCCCTGGGCCCACCTGTAGGGGTGTGATCAAAATTCCGAAAGTGTCATGCACTCCCCAGACCAAAGATCTATCAGCTCCCAAAGTTTCAAGTTTCTATCTATAACCGTCTAGGAGGTGTTATCCAGTAAGACAGACCGACGGACATACGTACTGACGAAGAAGACCATTACAATATCCCCACTTTTTCTTCGAAAAGCGTGGGGATAAAAAAATAAAGGTTTACTTACCCCTGTAAACCCTTTTATAGAACATATTTAATATCACTGCAGCTGGTGTTTGGGAATGTGTGGCGGCTGTAAAAAGTCTCCCTGCCCTACATCATAGTGTAGTTTATATTTTCTTGTCCTTTGGTACGATTGATTCCATTGTGGGATTTTGAAATCGAAAGTTATGGCCAATGTTAAAGATTTTAAAAAAGTAGGTCAACGGTCAAGGTCACGAGGTAAAAACATTTGGTACCACTGGAAAGGTCTTGTGAAAAAGAATGCATATCTGAAATATGAAAGCCCTATCACTTACCTATCGAGTGAGTGAGTGAGTTTTAGTTTTACGTCCCACCAACAGCTAAGGTCATATGGAGAGGGGACCTCGGTTTAAAGACTCATCCGAAAGTCTGGAGAAGCCGGGGATCGATCCTGCGATCCCTGGTTTACAAGGCGAGTAGCGTAACCACTGCACCACAGAGGCTTCTACTTCCTATCGAAAGTTATAGACTATGTTAAAGTTTTTAAAAAGTAGGTCAAACATCAAGGTCACAAGGTCAAAATTTATGGTACCACTAGAAAGGTCTTGTGACAAGGAATGCACATGTGAAATATGAAAGCCCTACCAATTACCAATCGAAAATTATGGCCAATGTTAAAGTTTTTAAAACGTAGGTCAAATGTCAAGGTCAAGGTCACGAGGTCAAAAAATATGGTACCGCTAGAAAGGTCTTGTGACAAGAAATGCACATGTGAAATATGAAAGCTCTATCTATTACCAATCGAAAGTTATGGCCAATGTAAAAGTTTTTAAAAAGTAGGTCAAACGTCAAGGTCAAGGTCACGAGGTCAAAAATTATGGTACCACTAGAAAGGTCTTGTGACAAGGAGTGCACATGTGAAATATGAAAGCCCTATCACCTACCAATATAAAGTTATGGCCAATGTTAATGTTTTTAAAAAAAAATTGAAAAAAGTGGTCAAAGTTCAAGGTCAAGGTCACGAGATCAAAAATTATGGTACCACTGGAAAGGTCTTGTGATAAGGTATACACATGTGAAATATGAAAGCTCTATCTATTACCATTCAAAAGTTATGTCCAATGTTAAGGTTTTTGTAGACAGACAAACGGACAAACAGACCAAAAACTATATGCCCCCGAATCTCTTAGATTCCAGGGGCATAAAAATGACTGTTAATGGTCAATTCTCTATATAATCAATGAATTCTTTGGATCCATCTTTAAACCTTGTTTTAGCAAAAAATGTGTTTTATTAAACCATGTTATTAAACCAAGTTCTTGTGTAAAGTGATATTCCATTTGTTTTTCAGAAAACTTCCGGTGCCTCTGCACTCATGAAAAAGGTTATGGTTACAAAGGCAGTACATTCCACAGAGTTATACCATCTTTTGTATCCTTGCACTTGTAAAAATTGGATCCACTATGATAAAACACCCGTGTAAAAAACATACGTTGTGGATGCTCATTAGAACAACTAATGTGGTGGTCCTAATGTGTCCCCAAAACCTATGTCTTGAAGCAGGAATAAGAAAAATAACATTCACATGCAAACCCTAGTTTTCTTGTTTGTTTGTTTGTATTGGAGTTTAACGGCCCAGTCAACACTTGTTAGGTCATTTTTGAGCCTGTCAGTTTACCTATCCACACTTTTCCTGTGCAGGCTTATACATAAGTGGTTAACCAGTACAGTGCACTATCTTTCGCCAGAAACTGACAACTGCCCTTCTTGAATCAGCAGTAGGGAGAGAATGATTGTAGAAAAGATTTCATGATCAATCTCAATGAAAAAATGTTGCCGACCCCAGCAGGTATCGAACCCGCATCCACCTGATCACCAGTCAGACGCGCATCCGACTGAGCTACCGAGGCTGGCCCAGGCTTAATCAGAAGCAGTTAAACTAACAACTGCCCTTCTTGAATCAGCCAAAGTGAGAGAATGACCGTAGAAAATATTTCATGATCAGTCTCCAATCTCCATGAAAGAATATTGCTGAACCCAGCAGGTATCAAACCTGCATCTTCCTGGTCACCATTCAGATGTGCATTCGACTGAGCTACCAAGGCCTGCCCCAGTTTTCTCTATATAAAGTGTGGTCTAGAGGGGTATTCATTAAACAGACATGTCAATAGGACTGGCTAATCGTAAGGCAGTAGGTAAGGACATTGGCCACTGCAGTGCTAGGTGACGTCACCTCATCTGTGCATGGGTTCAAATCAGTCATAATGCGTCGCTGAATAGATAATGGATTATCAGTCTTGCCTCTGTGATCAATAATCATTTAGTTGTTACTGAAGATTTATTCATAATTTTACCTTTTGAGTCTGATTCTTACTGTGTGTTATACTTCACTGTATGTACCAGACAGAAAGGCCGGAGCAAACAGTGTAGACCTAGATGAGATGCCATAGAATGTTGCCTTATGTACTTTTGAGTTCAGCAGTCAGTTATATTTTTTTATACTCTGTTATGAAACTTTTAAGAGTATACCCTTACAATACTATTTTTAGGGAGAATTTTTTTTTGAAAGAGTTCCTTCCCTGAAGGTGTATTCATTTGCCTTAAGGGAATGGATGCACCTGGAAGATTTTTCCCCATTTCCCAAGGGGCGACAACTTTTGGGACTTCCTGTTTGCTTTTCTATAAACTTGGTCCCATTAAAAAGGTGTCTACTCTTAAAGGAAAGAATTTGTTCCTCAGGAACAAATTCTTTCCTTTCAGAGTTGACCCCTATTGACATGGTAGACAAACATACATTTGCAGGAGTTGCTACCCCTGAAGGTGTATCCTTTCACCTTAATCGTAGGAATTCCAGGCCCCAGTTGTTCAAAACAGACAGTGTTGTTGGTTAATGTATCATTGAAACTTTGATCATTTTATATGGCAAATATGCTTTTTGTTCATCAGAACTTGCACAGGCTGATCTGTCTGTAACTTTGTTATTCGGAAATGGTGAAAACAGGTTAATCACCAGGGCCCAGTTGTTCAAAGCATTGTTAGCTTAACGAGCTCGTTAGTGGTCATATTGTTAACTGTTCTAGCAAGTACAACATCAAAATTTTTGGTATTATTGCTGAAAAAATGTGAGCAGCTTTTGCATATTGTTTGTATATTTGTCAAGTTTTAAGGATACGTTAACTAACAACATCCTTAGTTTTGAACAACTGGCCTCTGATCCCAGTTCAAAGCATCATTAGCTTAATAAGCTTAGTAGTGGTCAATCGGTTAACTTTTCTAGCAATCAGTATCTAATAATCTGGTATTTTTGCTAAAAAAATGTGAAGTTTTTGCAGTGGTAAAAGGTACATTTTAGCTCGCCTGTATGTCTATGAAGTACAAGGAGAGCTGTTCTAGTCACCCTGGTCGTCCGTTTGTGTGTGCGTTCATGTTTGCATTCCAATCACACTGAGGTAAAGTATTTCAAATACTTAATCTCAACAGTCCCTGAACCTAGAGCATTCATTTTTCGAACTTTGGTACCTGGGAGGGTCTTCTGAGATTCCAAGAGAAGACTACTGGGTTCATGCCCAGGTGTGTGGGGTCAGAAATTAGGACATCTTTGTAAAACTGTATTGAAGTTTTTCAGATGCTTCTGTCTTGACAGTCACTCAACACAGAGCATTCATATTTTGAACTTGGGGGACCTGGGAGTGTCTCCTTATATTCCAAAAGAACACACCCTTGGATTCATGCCAGTGGATTGAGCTAGGAGTCAAAATCAAGGACACATTTTAACATGTTATATGCATTTCCGTTATGCTAGCGAGTTGCATACACAAGTACTTATACATCAGCCAACTAGGTGACATAGGTTCAAGTGTTCAAAAGTCAAGGTCATGGTGACCTACATTTCACAGTCTAGTGATTTTACCTCATACATTGTGGACTATTTGTTGCAGAAATGTCATACCTGGGATATTAGTTCCATGTGACTCAGTGATTGACCTCAAAAGTTTATCTAGGTCATTGTGACCTATATTTCAATGTGCCATTTGACCCGATAATTCACATCAAAATATATCTAGGTCAGTGTGATCTATATTTCATGGTTCAGTGATTTTGCCTTCTATCTGGAATACTATTCTATGGTCAAATGTTATAACTTGATTAACTGTTCCCTGTGTTCCGATGACTGACATAAAACTATATCTGGGTCCGTGAAACTTATATCTCTTTGTTCAGTGATCCTGCCTTGTATCTTGAATACTTTTTCATGGAGAAATGTCATACATGCATTGTAAGATCCATGTGACCTGACGATGGACATAAAATATATCTAGGTCAGTGTAACTTGTATTTCATGCTTCAGTGATTTTTGCCTTTTATCTTGAATACTATCTGACAGATACTTCATACCTGGATTATAAATTCCATGTTACCCGATAAATGAAATAAATATATATATATATAGGTCGGTGTGATATTAGTTCCATGGGATCTGATTATTCACCTCAAAATATATCTGGGTTGGTGTGATCTATATTTCATTATTCAGTGATTTTGCCATTTACGTATCTTGAATACTAGTTGATGGGAAACTTCATACCTGGATTATAAATATCATGTGACCTGATGAATTACATAAAATATATATAGGTCTGTGTGACCTATATTTCACAGTCCAATGATTTAACAACTTGAAGACTCTTTGATGGAGAACTGTCACACCTGGGATATTAGTGCTTTTGACCCGATGACTGACCTCAAAATCCAGGTCAGTGTGACCAATATTTCATGATTCAGTGATTTTGCCTTACACTTTGAATACTATTTGATGGAGAAACTTCATATCTTGATTATAAGTTCCGGGAGACCATATGATTAACATAGAAATATTGTAAGGTCAATGTGACCTATATTTTGTGGTTCAATGACTTTGCCTAGTACTCAGATTATTTGACGGAGAAATGTCATACCTGGAATATAAGTTCCATATGACCTGATGATTGACCTCAAAATATATCTATGTCATTGTGACCTATATTTCATGGTTCATTGATTTTACCTTATATCTTGAATGTGCGAAACAGGCGAGCTATACTGTCATGCGACCGCGCTTGTTTTCAATAAAATATTTAATTTTTTTAGTTTTTGGTTTATGGCCATTTAAGGATTATTCCACTTATTTCAAGCTGACCATTAATAGAGGCAGGCGAAAGTCTGAGTAACAGGAGAAGTACTACCTGACCTTCCATTGCAAAGCTTGGCATCTCACATGTGACCTGAGTGAGGCTCAAACCTGCAGGTGTGAGAGACCTAATGATTGAGAGTCAGCGCTCATACCCAATAGGCTATGGAGGCGGAAAATATTACCTGTAGTATATTTTCCATATTAAATAATATAATGTTATTAATCAAGTCATTTTGTATTAGCCCAGGTACAGGTCCTCGGTCTGCTGCATTGGCCCGAGGACTTTGGCCTCGAGCCAATGCAGCTGACCGAGGACCTGTAACTGGGTCAATGCAAAATTATTTGATTAATGACAATTTTATTAATTGACACAATTAAAAAAACATGATTATGGATTTTTTGACCTTACTTGACCTCAGTTAATATTGGTTGACCTGGTGTTAATATGATGACCTCCAATCAATACAAGATAGTCAGTTAATAATCGGCTTTAATGATAGTTCAACTAAAGACATCATCAGATTAGAACAACTAGGCCCTGTTGTTTCATATGAACCAAATTAGTACAACTATCAATCACCTTAACTAAATTAAGATGTGTCAAGGAGGAGATTTTACCAACCACAATGGAACAGGAGGCAAGTCCATATATGGTTCCAAATTTGAAGATGAAAATTTTACCTTAAAACACACAGGACCAGGTATGTTACATTTTTGTTTGGAGATGTGTGTGTGTGGGGTGGGAGTGTGTGTGTGTGTTTGGGGAGGGGCGGGGTGTAGTTTCACAGTCCTTTCAAGGTTATTTCACATTTTTCGAGCCAATTATTATCCTGAGGTGGGTGAAAACCTGAGTGCTCAGAGACAAAACACCTGATCTTGCATTGCAGAACTTGGCGTCTCAAATGTGACCCAAGCAAGGCTTGAATGTTTAATGACAATTTTGACCAGTAACAAGCTCATTAAGCTAATGATACTACGAACAACTGGCCCTGGCCTGAAAACACATTTTGACCAATCTGAGTGATTGAAGTTTTAACAACATCAACTAACAACAGTTAGTTTTGAACAAGTGGGCTGAAATCTTTATGATTTGATCTATGTTCAATATTCCAGGTACATTGTCAATGGCCAACTCTGGTCCAAATACAAATGGTTCACAGTTCTTTGTGTGTACAGAGAAAACGGACTGGTAGGTGGAATAGAATATAGGTAACCATGTACCATACTTACCCTATATATTATGACACCTCATCTTCCAATACTTGTTCTAAAATTTGAACAAGTACAATTTACTATTTGATACGTCAAAATAAAACTGGATGAGTGACAAACAGTGAAGACCCAAATGAGATGCCATATTATTCTGTGTCTCATTGGGGGTTTACACTTTGCTCGGGCCTTTTTGTACGAATAAATACGGTAAATATGGTACTAGTGAAGTGCAAAAGTTGCAGCTCCATTCAAATTTACTCATTAAATGTTGTTGTCAAATAAAAACGTACATCAGTACACCATACATTTACTAATGATTTATGAGAGCATATCAGATAGTTTCTGGCCTGGCCTCATTTCCTTTCTGTGGCTAACCCAGCCAGTTTAGCTTGCTTCCCCAACCCATCCCACCCAGGCAGAGGAGGTGGCAATATATCCTTCATGAGTATCATATTAAAGGATACAAGTTGATTTACAAATTAACATTTTGGGCATTAAGAAAATAGTTTATCCGAAAATGGAGGGCAAGATATCCGATCAAATTTAGCTCATGCACCCCCACATACCCACTTAAATGAAACCGTCTAAGTCCATCCAGGGTTGGTGCAAATGAAATAATGATCCATAAAAAAGTTTGACGTGTTGTTAATTGCCAAACCATCACCTGTTTGTAACAATTTTCTCCAGCCCACGCTGAGGTACAATTGACCCTCCAGTGCTGATGATGTCCATAGTTTGATTTCTTTCTGTAGCATGTATTGTCCATATAAGGAGCTGTTTCAAAAAATGTATTTTGTTGTTATTTCAGGTTAGACAATAAACATGTGGTTTTCGGAAAAGTCATAGAAGGCATGGATGTTGTCAGGAAAATGGAGGTTAGTATTTTATGTAGTTATGCCTGCTAATATGAAAATGACTGGTTCATCATCTAAATAGAGGATCTTACATGAGTGTTCATGTATTATTGAATTTATTAAACAAGTTGAGGAAAAGGGATGAAATGCGAGGCTTTGCCAAGCATTTTACCCCTTTTCCTCAACGAGTACAAATGAGCATGAATGCAAGATTCTATTTATCATATGACATTGCAAACACATTTTATTCATGACAGCTTTATAAAAATGTCACTATTCCGACGTAAGTAAACAGGAGGTCGTTAAGGACGTCTTACATGTAATGTTACGGGGCGAAACTAACTAATTTGCATATTTAATCCACTAGTGGATTATCAAATTTATTACATGGCGTTATTACACTCTCAGACGCGACGTCATATGATAAACGATTTTCTCAATGTATGATCTTTCATGAGTTGTCATTCCATATGTAATCCATGATGATCCAGTGGCAAGTTCCATAAATTTCATTTGAAAGGACCATGAGCGTAAGATTCTATTTATCATTTAAGAGTTTTAAATTGGATTTAGTTCAAAAGAATTTCATAGAAAATATAAGGTTGTAACTGATGGTGTCATGCCTACTTGCTAGATATCATTACATCATGTCATGTGATATCTATGACATGACGTTATCCACTGACTAACAATGATGTTATATTATTTATAAGTATATCCTTTGGAAGCAAATAAGTCACCACAGAATTGGAATTGAAAACTTTTTGTTAAAAATACTCCTTTTTGCATGTTTTTTGGATATAACATGATCTTACAGATTATATAGAAAACTGACAATTTGCTATATAAGCTTTACATGTTTGTTGGGATATAAACCACTTGTTAACATGGTTTTTGCTTTTGAACCTCAGCAATGATATTATAAAGATGTTGTCATTATGATAATAGGCCCATGTGCTAAAATGTCATCTTATCTCCAGAACTAGCATTTTTCAGATGAAAATATTTGATATTTTTCTTATTTCAAGTCCAATTGTAGATTGTTGGTGCTCGTTAGAACTGCCTCAGTGAGGCAGTTCTAACGAGCACCTACAATCTATGTTTTTGAGAAATAATAAGGGAATAATAAATACCCCAAAGGGGTATTCATTTCATGGACTAGGTAACATTATGTTGATGCAGTTATTATTGCAAGCTGATTCAAGGGTACCTTGTTATAAAGACCCAACAACTTTGCTTTTCAAAACAGTGAGTGAGTGTTTAAGTTTTACTTCTCACCAACAGCTAAGGTCATACGGAGATGGGACCTTGGTTTAAAGACTCATCCGAAAATCTGGAGAAGCCTGGGATAGATCCTGCGACCCCTGGTTTACAAGGAGAGTAGCATAAACACTACACCACAGAGGCTTCTGCTGTTCAAAAGAAATTGTTGCTATAATAATAAAGAACCCCGACACAGAGCAGTTTAATTGGCAATAAAAGTCTTGGTGTTTTCTTGATTATAATGTTATTAATCAAGTCATTTCTTATTGGCCCAGTTACAGGTCCGCGGTCTGCTGTATTGGCCTTAGGCCGAAGGCCGAGGCCAATACAGCTGGCCAAGGACCTGTAACTTGGCCAATACGAAATTACTTGATTCATGACAATTTTTTTTAATTGACACCATTAAAAACATGATTATTGAATTTTGAAGTCAATGCTAATATGGATGACCTCCGAACAATACAGGGTAGTCAGTTAATAATTGGCAATAGAAGTCTTGCTGTTTTCTTGTTTACTACAACAAACCTATGTTTTGGATATTTGATAGAATTGCCTCAAAAAGGCCATTCAATCAAATACATTTTTTACACAAAATAAATTTCTTGCAATCATTATTACAATATTCTTGCTTTTCTCTTACTATCTATCTCTTTGAAGCTAATGTTTTGTTCCATTTAAATTGCCATCATATTGACTTACTTTATATTGAATGTCAGTACAAAGCTAGCTAACTGTATCTGTTTTATATTTCAGAAATGTGGCACAAAGTCTGGGAAACCTACAGAGAAAATTGTGATATCAAACTGTGGTGAATTAGTCTGATGGTTACATATACCCAGTCTGTGAAACATCCAAATGTTTTTGGTTTAGAGAGTAAAAATGTCCTGATTTTGTCACCATAGCATATGATGTAGGTACCAACATATGATATATGGCCTCACCTTAGTGGCCCATCGGGGCTTGAAGAAATATATGGGCTTCATGATGCTTCCAAGCAGAGCTGAAACTGACCGCACACGAGTACTGGTAAACCGCTTAAAGGATCTAAGCCTGCCCAGGCAGAGCGGTGCGAGTTGGACTGTCCGTGCTTATAAACCCTTTGGGTTTCATTTGGCGACAGGGCTTGAGATGTCATTTAATCTCAATGTTGGATAAAAGTCCCACAAAATTGGAAGCAACGTCTCCAAAATGACTTATACAGTGTTGACAGGGACGTTAAACCGCAAATCAAACAAACAAACTCACCTTAGTAAAGCAGTTTTAATGGATACTTATATCCCATGAAGCATATGATGTAGGTAGGTACTCTTTTAAGCTGCCTCTCAGAGATAAGGCAGTTTTAATGGATACCTACATCCCATGCTTTGGTGACACTTTCTAATGGGAATAGGCATCTCATTCCTTTACAAGGCATTTTCAGATGGTACCTATAAAATGTGCTTTGATGATGGCCAAAATGGGTACCCACATGTAAGGCAATTCTGATCCTTACGGTCAGCAGTGGAGAAAGGACACAATGGCTGTAAACCTCACTTGATGTGAATCAGATTCAGTGGTTAGTGTTGGGCAGTTGGGTGCTGCAAAGTAGAGTAAGACTAAGTGTAAGCAGCCATATCAGAAGACATAGCAGCATGGGACAAGAAGCTTGGTTGTCACAGCCTCAGCATAATTCTAAACAGAATGCAATACCACATTTACCCCAAGTATTCAGACACCTCAACGTCTTACCATACATGACTGTACTTGTTCTAAAATTTGAATGAGTTCAATTTACTTCCTGGGGCCAGTTGTTCAAAGCATCGTTAGCTTAACGAGCTCGTTAGTGGTCATATTGTTAACTCTTCTAGCAAGTACAATATCGTAAATTTTGCTGAAAAAATGAGAGCAGCTTTTGCGTCCACACATTTTTTCAGCTAAAATTTCAGCATATTTGCCATATTTAATGATCAAAGTTTTAACGATACGTTAACTAACGATGTTCTTAGTTTTGAACAACTGGCCCCAGATGTTGTGTCGAAACATAGTTAGATGAGTGGCAAAAAGTGTAGACCCTGATGAGATGCCAGTCTGTGGCATCTCATCTGGGTCTGCACTATTTGCTCAGACCTATCTGTCTGCATACAGTAAATATGGTAAAATAGAATGGAGGAGGAGGAACGAGGATTTTATACCCTGCCTTAGGATAGTGGCTGGGTATTATGATTTACCTACCAGTGTGTGCTGTTACTTTCAGTTTATACCCAATATTATACCTAGATAACACGCTGAACATCTCTAAAATGATGCGAAATCACCCAGGAAAAAGTTTGGTTTCTGTGATGATGGCTGACGCTTTGAAATTGCGTTACAAATTACTGTTAAAAGCATGAAAGAAACAGAAAATGTGATGTTTAGCTCACCTGAGCTTAAAGTGCTCATGGTGAGCTATTGTGATCAGTGAATGTCCGTCGTCCGTTGTCGCCGTCAACAATTTGATTTAAATGCAAACTCCTCCTTGGGCCAGTTTGATTCAAACTTCACAGGAATGTTGCCTGGGTGGCTCCCTACCAAAACAGCTAAAATCATTCCGATTCGATGAACAAGATGGCTGCCAAAGCTAAAAATAGAAAAATATTTAAAAGCCAACTCCTGTACACTTGAGCCAATTTCATTCAAATTTCATAGGAATGTTGCTTAGGTGGCCCTCTACCAAAATAGCTAAAACAGTTCCACTCCTTGAGCAAAATGGCCTGCAGAGATAAACATAGAAAAAACATAGTAAATTTGCTTCAAACGTGAACTCCTCCCAAACCCTTGTGCCAATTTAATTTAAACTTCACAGGAATGTTGCCTAGGTGACTCCCTACCAAAATAGCTAAAATTGTTTTCCACTGACAAACAAGATGGCAACCAGAGCTAAAATAAAAAAAAAATCTTTAAACGACAATTCCTCCTCAACGCTTGAGCCAATTTCATTCGAACTTTACAGGAATGTTGCTCGGGTAGCTCCCTACCAAAGTAGCTTAACTCGTTCTGCTTTGGTGAACAAGATGGCTGCCAAAGTTAAAAATAGAAAAAACATCGTAAATTTGCTTCAAATGAGAACTCCTCCTTAACCCTTGAGCCAATTTGATTCAAACTTCACAGGAATGTTGCTCGGGTAGCTAGCTCCCTACCAAAATAGCTTAAATCTTTCTGCTTTGATGAATAAGATGGCTGCCAGAGCTTAAAGAAGAAAAAAACATAAATTTGCTTCAAACATGAACTTCTCCTGAACCCTTGGGCCAATTTCATTCAAATTTCATAGGAATGTTGCTTAGGTGACCTTCTACCAAAATAGCTAAAACAGTTCAGATCAGATGGTCAAAATGGTGGCCAAAGCTAAAAATAGAAAAACGTAAATTTTCTTCATTTCCTAAACCCCTGAGCCGATTGGATTCAAGCATCACAGGAATGGTACCAAGGTGGTTTCCTACCAAAATAGCTAAAATCGTTCTGCTTTTGTGAACAAGATGGCTGCCAGAGCCAAAAATAGAAAACATCGTAAATTTGCTTCAAACACTAACTTCTAAATTCTTGGGCCAGTTTGATTCAAACTTTACAGTAGTGGTGCATAGATGACTCCCTACCAAAATCGCTAAAATCATTCTGCTCTTATGAACAAGATGGCCACCAGAGCTAAAAATAGAAAAAAAATACTTCATAGGAGTTTTTCTTAGGTGCCCCTCTACTAAAATAGCTAAAACGGTTCCACCCCAATGAGCCAATTGGCAGCCTGAGCTAAAAATAGAAAAAAAAACATCATTATTTTGCTTCAAATGTGGGATCCTCCTAAATCCTTGGACCAATTTGATTCAAACTGCACAGGAAAATGTTGCCTAGGTGACTTTCTTTCAAAGTAGCTAAAATCATTTGGCTCTGATGAACAAGACAGCCACCAGAGCTAAAAATAGAAAAAAAACCTTCAAATGTCAACTTCTCTTATACCCTTGGGCCAATTTCTTTTAAACTTCATAGGAATATTGCTTATGACAACCCTCTACCTAAATGGCTAATTGGTTCCGCCCAGATGAGCAAAAGGGTTGCCAGAGCTAAAAATGAAAAAGAAAAATATCAACAGTTTACATTAAATGTGAACTCCTCCTAAACACTTAGATCAATATTTGGTTCAAACATCACAGGAATGTTGCCTAGGTGGCTCCCTAGCAAAATTAGCTAAAACGGTTCTGCTGCGATGAACAATATGCAGAGTTGCGCAGTGGAAGCGTGCTGGGCCCATAACCCAGAGGTCCGAGGATTGCAACCTCGCTCTGCTACCATTTGTTAATCCAATAAATTACTCCATGTAGACAGTAGAGCTTTAATAAACAGCATCAGTTTAATTACAATAATAAGAAACATCATGACGTCCAAAAACATCACAATTAAAACAGTAACTGTAACTCATGCTAGACATAAAATCTAATTACTGCAACAGTCCTTTTTTTAGAACTTAGAATTAACAGTCAGAGCTGAAAATAGAAAAAATCTTTAACCAAAAACTCCTCCTACATCTCGACCAATTTCAATCAAATTTCATAGGAATGTTACTTTGATTACCCTCTATCAAAATAGCTAAATGGGTTTGGCTCTGATGATCAAAATGGACACCCGGTCAAAAAATAGACAAAACATTAAGCAACAACTCCTTCTATTCCCAAAAGCCAATTTCATTCAAACTTCATTGGAATGCTACTTAGGTGATCCTTTACCAAAATAGCGAAAAGGCTGCTGTTTTAATGAACATTGGCAATTTTGGCTGACATTGCTAAAAATAGAAACTCTTAAGCCAGTTTTAATCAAACTTTGCAAGAGTGTTGCCCAGGTGATCAACTGTTTAAGTGCAACAGTTAGGCATCATAGAATGGCTGTCACCCATGACTCACAGAAGCTATGTGACATCTTGATATCAGGAACTATGTGACATCTTGTTATCAGGTGAGCGATTCAGGGCCATCTTGGCCCTCTTGTTTTCAGTATAAGATCAATATTTATTTCACTCACGAACACCAAAAGAAGTATTTTACACGTGGCCACTCATGAAAATACTTCTTTTGGTGTTCATTCAGTGAAATAAAAATCGATCTTACACTGAAGAAATCAAATATCGTCTATACATATCTCAAAATAAGTTACCTTTCCAAGCAATGCCAGGGTATTATAATGTGTCTGCGGTGCTTTTATTTTATCTTTTCTTTTACAGTTCAATATCAATGACTGTATTTGTGAACAACAAAACTTAGAAAAAGAAACCTTTGTTTATTTGTTTTCTTGTCTTGCGTTAGCAAATAAGCCACATATATTACAGAACAGGCTGTTTGGTGTAAAAGCATTTTAACTCCTGTCCTGCTGAAAAAAAAATGTCACACCTGTTTAGACTATTAAATAACTAAATATAATGTATTCATTCAATGTGCAATGACAGTGTACATCACATTAACAAGTCTGCGAAATGAACACCCCATATACCCCATTTTTATAAAGAAACTGGGGTATGGGAGTATACATTATTTTCTTATTTCTGCTTCAAGACATTTTTTGTTGGTACTTGTTAGGACCGCCTCAATGAGGTGGTTCTAACGGGCACGTGCAGCTTATGTTTTGGATAAAAGAGGAATATCACAAATTTTCTTTAAATAAAACCCTTTTGGAGATGATAGAATGCACTGTGTCAGACTGATGTGTTATAGTAATGTACATCCTGATGATGATCAGATGAATTTTTGGAGCCGTTTTCAGAAGCCATCTGATCTGGCTCTACACTGCAAAGAAAGGGTCTGTTGTGTTCAGTAGGATAAGGGTTAAAGGCCTGGCCCATAAGGAAATCCAAAATGTTCTTTCTGCAGGCAATCGCTAGTTAAATCTGGGTATGGGTAACCAGTTTATTGGTATTCTCATTTTCAGTTTACATGAGACCCTGACCCTAATGTCACTCAGTGACATTCAAATCCGAGTTGCATTTTCGCTCACCTGAGCCAAAGGCTCCAGGGGAGCTTATTGAATAGTAGTCAAATAGTATGCACAATGAGGGTTCTGGAACAACCCCCACCCCACACTGTGGGGCCACCCCCCCCCCCCCCCCCACACACACACACAACCCGCAGGTCGGCCCCACCGAGAGGGGATGCCGAGGAAAAAAAAAAATTCATTCCCGCAATACTGTGGGGCCCAACCCCACCCCCGGGTCGGCCCCACCAAGAGGGGATGCAATAGAATAAAATATTTGTTTGCTGCCATATCACGGGGGAATCCCCTGGTGTAAAATGATTTACAACGCAAAAAACCAAATGTAAGGATTAATAAAGAAACAGGGGTCTATCCTTAAGGAAAGAAGTTGCTCATTATTGTTATTGTAAAATCAATACATTCATTTTGTAGAGCAATGTAAACAAACTTTGACGAATATTTTATTTTTCGGTCTATCAGTACTCGTGTGGCCGATCTATTTTTTCAAGCCATGATGGGCTGTTTTTTAGAGCTATCAAGCTGATAGACCGCTTAGACATCGGGCGACTAAAAATCAGCATGTGATTATATGAATAATTCAGAAGGTGATGTAAAGGCAAATCCCAGAGACAATATCAACAGCCAGAAGGAAGACAGGCAAGTTATCCCGTCCCATAATAAAAGAGGAAGGAACGAGGTTGCTGAATCAGACTCTGAAAAGGCAGAGGAAGTTGTTGGTCAATTCAATGATGCTGAGTTCAAGGAGGTTCCATTGACCTGAAGATCGTCCCTTTACAGATAATATGGTTGTGTCATCGGTGGAAGTGATCAAGTTACTTAAGACTTGAATCCATCTAAAGTTTTAGGACCTGTGGAGCTTCTTCCTAGAGTCCTGAAGGAACTAGCAAATTAGTTAGGTTCAGTTTTCGCACATCTGTTCCAACAGACTCACGATACGGGGGAAATCTCCAAAGAATGGCTCCTAGCGAACATTTGTCCACTCTTCAAAATAAGGAGATAGGACTCTTGCTCGTAAACATCGCCCAGTGTCCCTGACCTGTGTTCTGTGTAAATTGCTTGAACATTTAGTCTGCTCTAACATCATGTCACACTTGGATGGGCATAAACTTTTGTCAGATAGACAGAATGCATTTCGGAAAAGGCATAGTTGTGAAACCCAGTTGAGCACAGTTTGACAATAACTGGGTAAAAATCTTGGTATTTCTTCTGACACTGACTCAGAAATAAGACTGTTCGCAGACGACTGTGTTTGCTATCGGGAAATTAGAGATACAGAGGACTCCAGTGAAACTTCAGGACGCTATAGATAAGGATATTGAGCACAAAAATGGGGTTTGAAATTTCGGCCCGTCAAATGCAATATTATGCAGGCAACCAGGAAGAGAACCAACAAATTTGAGGCTTCTTACACGTTAAGGGAACGGCCCTCAAGAATGTGACTTCCATTAAATACCTTGGTGTGACAATCACACACACTGTGAGATGGAATACACACTTTACTAAGGCAAATATAACACTTGATTTCCTAAGGCGAAATCTTCACCAGTGTCCTCGGTATGTAAAAGAGACAACATATAAAGGACTTGTTCGCCCAATCTTGGAATATGGTAGTTGTATCCCCAGTGGAGTGGTCTTTAATGAAGAAATTGAGAAAGTTTAGAATAGAGCTGCTAGATTTGTAACAACTAATTACTGCTTTGAAACAGGGAGCATGACTACAATACTATCAAAGTTAAGATGAGTGTCTCAAGAAAAGAAGAGACAGTAAGCTCATACGTTTATACAACGTTCTAAAGGGTGCTGTAAGCATTCCAACAGATGACCTTAGAAACTGTAGATGCCGGCCTCGGTAGCTCAGTCGTCAGATGCGCGACTGAATGGTGATCAGGAGTACGCGATTTCGATAACTGCTGGGGTCAGCAATATTCTATTGTTGAAATTGATCATGAAATCTTTTCTAAGCTCATTCTCTCCATTCTGCTGATTCGTGAGGGGCAGTTGTCAGTTTCTGGCAAAAGAATGTGCACTGTACTGGTTAATCACTTACGTATAAGCTTGCCCAGGAAAAGGGTGGATAGGTAATAGTGTTGACTCGGCCGTTAAACTCCCAAAACATACAAACAAACAGAACCTGTAGATATCATCATTCACTGGCGTTTCAGCCCCCAGCTGCAGGAACTCACATGTATAAAGAAATGTTCTTCCCTCGAACCATTAGAGATTGGAATGCCCTTCCCGATTCGATGATTTCCACAGCTGAAGGTGCATTGGATAGTGTAGCTAACTTTATATCTTTGGTGAGAATCAGGTCCCGGTGTGTGAATGTCACCTGAGCTGTCACCAGTAACAATTCTAATTCTGATGTTTTGATTTGAGGTTTAACGTCCCCGACAATACTGTATAGGTCATTATTGAGACGTTGCTTCCAATTTTGTGAGACTTTAATCCAACGCTGTGATGAAACGACAGCCCAAGCCATGTCGACCAATGAAACCAATAGTTTTTATAAGCGTGGATGGTCCAACTCGCACCACATTGCCTGGGCAGGTTTAGATCCTCTAAGCGGTTTACCAGTACTTGTGTGCCGTCGGTTTCAGCTCTTTGTGGAAGCATCATGCAGCCAATGTAGTTCTTCAAGTCCCGATGATGATGATGATTTCGCGTTTAACGACGCGTCAACCCTCTTTGTGGGTCATAAGCGTCAAACGGTTAATGGTTAATGGTTGTCTGACATTCTAAAATTCATATGATGCCTTCATCTCCGTTAACAGTTTCTTTTTCGATTTATGCTGCCGTTTAATGTCCTTCAATAAATTCCTGAAAGCCTCACTGCCCTCATTTACATACCTATTGAAGTTGTCTTGAATCTTATCCAAATCCTTTTTGAGAGCTTTATAGTATTTCGGTGTAATTGAATCCATTGCTTTGAATAAAGCATTCCTAACCAGTTCAACAATTATTTCCCCAAACACTGATATGCATTTATCTCTAATGGCTTTTTGTTTGTAAACACAAGAACACAGAGAAAGAATGGTGTCAAGGTCGTTTATGTATGCCTCTCGAACTAAGTCAAGAATATCAACAAACTGTTGACTATTGACCGTTGCAAGTGCCGTTCCCTCGGCGAATGTTTTGAACACCCACTGAATCTGCTGGTCGGGTTTATCTGGAAAAATGGTGAAACTATAACCCCTATTAGAGTAAGTGCTTGTGCTAGGTGTATTGTTTACATTGTCTTGTTGTATGCGTTTTAATGTCGTTTTTATGATCTCTTCGGCATATTTGCTGAAAATGCGTCCTGATTGTCGCTTTTGATGATATGACTGATTGGTCATGTTCTTTTCTGCTACAGTCAACAGAGCTGCGGTAGTAAAATTTTCTGTGTTCTCGCGTATAACCTCAAAAAGCTTTACCAGACTTTTGTCTCGGCCTTCAAAGAAATCCAACAGTAAGCATGAATCAACATTGTGTTCAAATTTCCCAGCGAAATATTCAGCAATTGAACTGACCATTTCATCCGAGAGAGGCATCTCTGGGGAAAGTGAAGCTTTCATTGTTTCAACAATAGACTTGAGATCATCGGAGCGGAAGTATTTCACAAGATCTTTCCAATGTTTCAGTACATTCTGTGTAAACTTAGACTTAATGTTTTCGCCTATGTTGACCATTTTATGGCGAAACTCATACTGTTGATAATCGAAACCCGCCTTGCCAAGATTATGCAAGCTGATACAACTAAAGTAAAACGTAAGCAGTGCTAGCTGGACATCGTCCGATGTTTTATCTACAGGAAACTTCCGCATTTGGTCCCACAGCTCATATAAGGCTTTACCGTCTTGAACTGTTCCGTAGTGTTGAAGCAGCTAAAAAGATAAATTTAAATGCTTGTAGCATCCTCTGAAACATAATCTAGATTTAATATGTGTGTGTATGAAGAATTGAGTTACATATTCAGTCAGTTCCATGTCATACTAAGGAGTACTGCCAGTGTGTCTACAGTGAAACTTCAATGAATCGAATATCTTTGGGACCATGTAAATATGTTCGAAATATGGATAAATCGAACTACTGAGGGTAAGCAATACTTTTATGCCATGATGCATTACAGGGATAACTTAACTCATATGACAATGCAATCTTCCACCTGATAAGTTTGAAGTGGTCAATTTCCAATTATAGGGGTGTCCAGTTTGTTTTTGTTTGTGACAAATTTTACAAATATGAATAATCTTTAAGCAAACAGTGCAGACCCAGATCAGACGCCGCATTCTGATCTTGGTCTTATCTGTTTGTCAATGTCCCAGAAAAGGTCCCAGAAAAGGGCCACCGGGCACATATGGGTTAAAGATGTCTGTATAAGCATCTACCAAAATAAAGGTAAGCTGTGTGTACACAAAACATACCGATAAAATCAGAAAAAAAAACTTAAAGTATCCTATTATATGGTGTCTAGGGACTCCAGATCTTGTTCAAATTCATCGAAGTTTCACTGTATATCCTCGAAGTATGTAGCGATGTCTTTGAATGAGGTTATATGGCGATGCCATGACTTTTTCAAGCGAACAATGCAGACTGTGTTTAACAGTAAATGCTGTCAGAGATGCTCTTCATATACAGATGCGACTGATGCTCTGTCTCTGGTTGGGCCTATCGTAGTCTAACTGTTGGTCTTCTTTTGTTCCAGCATTTCAGTGGTTTCTTGCTGTCGAGTCCTCACCGTTGTTTCATCTCTGTGGTTGATTGATTTTTGTGTTCACGGAGATGTTGCACCGATGAGTTTGGAGGCCTCATGCGGACTGAACAAATTATTTGTCTAAATCGCGACGGAAGTAAGGGCGAGGATTGTGGCCACGTAAAATCGATTTAAGCCCCCCGGCGGAATTTGTTTCACCGACCGTTCCAAGGCGGTTCTTCTGTTGTGGTTTATTTTTGTCATGGCTTGTCTTTGAGTGTGTGTGTCGCTTATATTATTTTGCTTTGGATAGCCAACTGGCCATTTTGTGTGAAAGTAACTCATTTTGGCTTTCCGCTGGTGATGTTTCCATAAGGGTCTAGTGTTTTCATGTTTGTGTTTCTTTCCCTTGGTGTCTCTGATGGGAGCTATGGGTTAATTGTATCGATTCCTGATCATTGCCTTCACTTCTATTTTTAGCTCACCTGTCACGTAGTGACGAGGTGGGCTTTTGGGATCACTTGTCCGTCGTGCGTGCGTGTGTGCGTAAACTTTTTCTTCAAATAAAATCTCCTACACCACTGATCGGATTTTGACCAAACTTCACAGGAATGATCCTAAGGTGCCCCCTTTCAAAGTTGTTCAAATGGTTCCAGTCTGTTGCACATCTAGGTCACATTAGCTAAAAATAGAATTTTTTTTACTGAAAACTAAAAAAAAATCTTCCCTGAAACCGCAAGGCCCAGGTCTTTGATATTTGGTATGAAGCTTCATCTAGTGGACCTCTACCAAGATTGTTTAAATTATAGCCCTAGGGCCAAAATGCCCCCGCCCTGGGGCCCTTTGTTTTAACATAGGCTTATGCAGAGAATATATTTAAAATCTTCTTCTCTGAAATCGCAAGGCGCAGGTCTTTGATATTTGGTGTGTAGCTTCATCTAGTAATCCTCTGCCAAGATTGTTCAAATGATAGCCCTTGGGCCAAAACTGCCCCCATCCCGGGGTCCTTTGGCTTTACATAGACTTATATAGGGAAAATCTTTTAAAAAAATCTTCTCTGAAACCGCAAGTCCGGCCAGGTATTTGATATTTGGTGTGAAGCTTCATCTAGGGGACCTCTATCAAGATTGTTCAAATTATAGCCATAGGGCAAAAAATTCCCCCACCCCAGGGCCCACTTGGTTTTACATAGAGTTATATAGGGAAAATCAAGAATGTTCAAATTATAGCTCTGGGGCCAAAATTGTCCCCGGCTCCAGGACCCGTTGGTTTAACATAGACTTACCTAGGGAAAAGCTTAAAAAATATTCTTCTCTGAAACCACAAGGCCCAGGTCTTTGATATTTGGTGTGAAGCTTCATTTAGTGGACCTCTATCAAGATTGTTCAAATTATAGCCATAGGACAAAAATTGCCCCCACCCCAGGGCCCCTTTGGTTTTACATAGACTTATATAGGGAAAATCTTTAAAAATCTCATTCTCTGAAACCGCAAGGTGCAGGTATTTGGTGTGTAGCTTCATCTAGTGATCCTCTGCCAAGATTGTCCAAATAATAGCCCTTGGGCCAAAACTGCCCCCCACCCCGGGGTCCTTTGGTTTTACATAGACTAAAAAAGGGAAAATCTTTAAAAAAAAATCTTCTCTGAAACCGCAAGTCCATCACGAAAACACGCCTATATAATTTTTACCCCCCCCCCCCTCGAACCCCACTTTTATATAGTAAAACTGGGGTTTGCAGGGGTGTATCTTAGTTTTCTTATTTCTGTTCTAAAATATAGATTTTGGGTACTCGTTAGAACAGCCTCGATGAGGCGGTTCTAACGAGTACCAACAATCTATATTTTGTGCACAATCTATATCTTGAGCAGAAATAAGAAAAATATCACACTTTTTCCTCTTAAAATTTTCATTTTTTTCGGCGATAAAGGTTACAATGCATTTGTATAGGCGTGTTTTCGTAATGCCGGGTATTTGATATTTGGTGTGAAGCTTCATCTAGTGGACCTCTATCAAGATTGTTCAAATTATAGCCATAGAGCAAAAAAAAAAATGCCCCCACCCCAGGGCTCATTTGGTTTTACATAGACTTATATAGGGAAAATCAAGAATGTTCAAATTAAAGCTCTGGGGCCAAAAATGTCCCCGCCCCGGGGCCCTTGGTTTAACATAGACTTACATAGGGAAAAGCTTGAAAAATACCCTCTGAAACCACAAGGCCCAGGTCTTTGATATTTGGTGTGAAGCTTCATCTAGTGGATCTATATCAAGATTGTTCAAAATATAGCCATAGGGCAAAAAATGCCCCCACCCTAGGGCCCCTTTGGTTTTACATAGTCTTATATAGGGAAAATCTTTTAAAATCTCATTCTCTGAAACCGCAAGGCGCAGGTCTTTGATATTTGGTGTGTAGCTTCATCTAGTGATCCTCTGCCAAGATTGTTCAAATAATAGCCCTTGGGCCAAAACTGCCCCCACCCCGGGGTCCTTTGGTTTTACATAGACTTATACAAGGAATAGCTTAAAAAATATTATTCTCTGAAACCACAAGGCCCAGGTCTATGATATTTGGTGTGAAGCTTCATTTAGTGGACCTCTTTCAAAATTGTTAAGATTATAGCCATAGGACAAAAAATGCCCCCAACCCAGGGCCCCTTTGGTTTTACATAGACTTATATAGGGAAACTCTTAAAAAATCTCATTCTCTGAAACTGCAAGGCCCAGGTCTTTGATATTATGTGTGAAGCTTCATCTAAAGAACCCCTATCAAGAATGTTCAAATTATATAATAGCCCTAGGGTAAAAATGCCCTCGCCATGGGGCCCTTTAGTTTTACATAGACTTATTTTGGGAAACTCTTTAAAAATCTTCTTTTCTGAAACAAGAAGGCTCAGGTCTTTGATATTTGGTATGAAGCTTCGTATAGTGGACCTCTATCAAGATTGTTCAAATTATAGCCCTGGGACCAAAACAAAAAAAAACCTTCCCCGGGGCCTACCGGTTTTACATTGACTTTTAAGGGAAAATCTTTACATATTTTCTTGTCTGAAACCAGAGGGCTCAGTTCTTTGATATTTGGTATGGTGCTTTGTCTAGTGGACCTCTGCCAAGATTGATCAAATTGTGGCCCTGGGCCCAAAAATGGCTCGGCCACGGGGCCCACTGGTTTTATAATGAAAACCTTAAAATATCTTGTCTGAAACCAGAATGCTCAGGTCTTTGATATTTGGTATGAAGCTTTGTCTAGGCGGCCGCTACCAAGATTGTTCAAATTATAACCTTGGGTCCAAAAATGGGCCCACTCTGGTGCCCACTGGTTTTCCATAGAACACCTTTGAAAATCTTCTTTTCTGAAACCAGAAGGCCTAGTCTTTGAAATTTAGTATGAAGCTTTGTCTTGTGGATTTCTACCATGATTGTTCAAATTATAGCCTGGGACCAAAAAAGGCCCCACCCTGGGACCCGCAGGTATTATATACGCAGACTTATATAAGGAAAACCTTTAAAAATCTTTTTGTCTGAAACCAGAAGGCTCCCGTCTTTGATATTTGCTATGAAGCTTCACCTTTTAGACCACTACAAAGATTATTCAAATTATAGCCCTGTGGCAAATAATGACGCTCCTCAGGGCCTACTTGTTACCCTATGGATCAGATGAACGATCCAGGGCCATCATGGCCCTCTTGTTTATAGTAATGGTGGAAGCTTACAGTCTTTGTGGTGGGGGTTAACCGTATATGTGAGTGGGTGTGTTTGAGTTTTACGTCCCACCAACAGCTAAGGTCATACGGAGATTGGACCTTGGTTTAAAGACTCATCTGAGAGTCTGGAGAAGCCCGGGATCGAATCCACGACCCCGGTTTTTGAGGCGAATAGCTTATCCACTACACCACGGAGGATTCTGACAGTGTTTGTGGTGGGAGCTAACAGTTTGTGGTTGGAGCTAATACTGTTTTTCGCGATAATTAACAGTGTCTGAGGTGGGAGTTTAGTGCTTCTGGCTGTTGTCAAAGCTTACAGTGTTACAGCGTTTTTGTTTGTCATTTATGATAGATTCAAAGACAGAAAGTAGCGCCAGAAGCCCTGAACACAATCATGGCATACAGTTCGAAGCATTACGCTAACAAGTCCATGAAATACACACCTTTTTCAAATAATGTCACTGCTATATAAAGCATAACTCGTCAAAAAATCATACAAACACACTTGTTATAGTGGTGTAACGTAATGAGGACGTCCGTTGTCTTTTGAAGATCTTCAGCAAGAAAATCCCACTTAAAATCATTATATGAAGAACAGATTCTTGCACTCGTGGTCACTTCATATGAAATTTATAAAACAGTTTGTGGTTGGAGCTAATAGTGTTTTTGGCGATAATTAACAGTGTCTGAGGTGGGAGTTTAGTGCTTCTGGCTGTTGTCAAAGCTAACAGTGTTACAGCGTTTTTGTTTGTCATTTATGATAGATTCAAAGACAGAGAGTAGCGCCAGAAGTCCTGAACACAATCATGGCATACAGTTCGGAGCATTACGCTAACAAGTCCATGAAATACACACCTTTTTCAAATAATGTCACTGCTATATAAAGCATAACTCGTCAAAAAATCATACAAACACACTTGTTATAGTGGTGTAACGTAATGAGGACGTCCGTTGTCTTTTGAAGATCTTCAACAAGAAAGTCCCACTTAAAATCATTATATGAAGAACAGATTCTTGCACTCGTGGTCACTTCATATGAAATTTATAAAACTCGCCGGAGTAAAAATTTTCACATGAAAGGGCCATTCGTGTAAGACCCTCAATTTGTAAGCCGTTGCGCCAGGTAAAACTTCTCCGGGCATGTTTGACAAAAAAAACTCAGATCACACTGTGTGTATATGCCCCCACTATGCTATAAATGGATTGTCACTGACGCAAAGCTTCTCTGTTGAGAAAACGTACCCGGGTGACACAGTTCATTATATTAACACCACCTAAAATTAAAAACTAATTCGCCTTTGAAAAGCATATTTAAAAGGATTCTGTGATTCTGCTGTGTTTTCTGCATAATGTGTCGTCTAGAAATCAACCACCTTTGGAACTTCCAAAGGACCAAGCTAGCTTGGTCCTGTATCGCTCACCTGAGCTAACAGATTCAAAGTTTCAGGAAGTACCTACCTTTACTGAAGGATTAATGGAAGTAAATGGTGATGACAGGGTAAGTATTTTCTGCAAATCAAGTAGAATGTAACTCTGTGATAAATAGGCTTACCTAACCCGTTTTCAAACTCATCCAAGCGTTTATTCCTGACTTGCTAAGAAGATCCGATATAAACTGATGGGGCTATGGTGATGACAAGTTAAAAAGTAAGCAATTAACTGCTGCAATCAAAGGGATGTTACTCTGTGACAAATAGGCAAACCTCACGAGTTTTCAAACTCCTCCGAGCTTTTCTGCCTGACTTATTTGTTTGTAAGTTTCATGAAGATCCGATCAAAACTGAAGGGGCAGCAGTGCTAACAAGGTCGAAAATAGGCATTTTTCAGCAATCAAAGGCACGTAACTCTATGATAAATGTGCCGACTTGGCCAGTATTCAAACTCATCTAAGGTTTTATTCCCAGCCACCTTACATATAAGTTTCAGAAAGATCCAATCAAAACTTAAGGGGCTACGGTGATGACAAGGTCAAAATTTGGCATTTATAGCAATCAAAGGGATGTTACGCTAAAAAAATGGGCCGACTTGGCCAGTTTTCGAACTCATCCGAGGTTTAATCCCCAGCCACCTTACATTTAAGTTTCAGAAAAATCCGATCAAAACTGAGGGGGCTACGGTGATGACAAGGTCAAAAATCAACATTTTCAGCCAGCAAAGGGACATAACACTAAGATAAATAGGCTGACTTGGCCTGTTTTTTTAACTCATCCAAGATTTTATCCCCAGCCATCTTATATATAAGTTTCAGAAAGATCCGATCAAAACTGAAGGGGTATGGTGATGACAAGGTCAAAAATCAGCATTTTCATCAATCAAAGGGACGTTAATCTATGATAAATGGGCCAACTTGGCCGGTATTCGAACTCATCCTAGGTTTTATCCCCCCCGTCACCTTACATATAAGTTTCAGCAAAGATCTGATCAAAACTGAAGGGGCTACGATGATAACAAGGTCAAAAATCGACGTTTTCAGCCATTAAAGGGACATAACTATATAGTAAATGGGGCGACTTGGCCGGTTTTTGAACTCATCCAAGGTTTTATCGCAAGCCACCTTACATATAAGAAAAATCCGATCAAAACTGAAGGGGCTACTGTGATGACAAGGTCAAATGTCGGCATTTTCAGCAATCAAAGGGACGTTACTCTGTGATAAATGGACCAACTTGGCTGGTTTTCGAACTCATCCGAGATTTTATCCCCAGCAACTTTACGTATAAGTTTCAGAAAGATTCGATCAAAACTGAAAGGGCTACGGTGATGACAAAGTCAAAAATCAGCATTTTCAGCAATCAAAGGGACGTTACTCTAAGATAAATGTAACTTATCCGAGATGTGATCCCCAGCCACATTACACATGAGTTTCAGAAAGATCCGATCAAAACTGAGGGGGCTACGGTGATGACAAGGTCAAAAATCGGCATTTTCAGCAATCAAAGGGACGCAACTCTATGATAAATGGGCCGACTTGGCCGGTTTTCGAGCTCATCCGAGATTTTATCCCCAGCCACCTTATATATAAGTTTCAGAAAGATCCAATCAAAACTGAAGGGGCTACGGTGATGACAAGCGTTTTCCCATTGTAAGTCTATGGGACCTTTTGATTGCCATAGCAACCAAAGTTTTCATGCGATTTCAAAAAAAAAAAGCTGATGTCATCAATGCCTCACCAGAGGCATGCTACAGATGAGAAATGATTGAGATCAGCCTGCAGGCTGCAGAGATATAGCTGCTCGAAAGTGTGGATGGACGGACGACGGAGGAGGAGGACCCACTATACTATAAGCTCCCCTGGAGCCTTCGGCCGAGGTGAGCTAAAAAGGTCTTAAAGACCACTTTTGAACAGTCCCAAATTTGGTCTAAATGGAGAAATTTTACAATATTTCTTGGACCTAAAACGATACACTTATGACAAGAAAAATTCCATTATGGATTGGTTTTTCAGTACAGCTTTGGACCAAGCTTTGTGCTATGGCAGAAGGAAAAGGATTGTTCTCACAAAGTTAATGTGAACACATTTTCCACATCAAAATAGTTTTCAGTATTTGACAGGCTATTTCAAACCACAACAGTTAACAACAATAAAATAGCCACACTACAACCATTTTCCATGAAATTAAAAAGCAAGACGGTTTTCATCAGCTGAAAGAGGTTCAAAAAGTAGGAACGACTGGAAATGAATCCCTCATAATTAAAAGAAATACCATTTATGTAAATTACCAAAAAAGGAAAATTAAACAGGAAGACCAAGGTGGTCCTTAATGTTCACCTGTGCTTAAAAGTATATCAAGGTCGCTCAATGTCTGTAGCATTAACTAATCTGGAGGACATAGCTCTTAACATATTTATGCCCCCCCCCCCACACACACACCTATGAGCAAGTTTCAAGAAAATCCAATTAAAACAGTTGGGGCCATGCAACGAAGACGGTTAATTACTGACATTTAAAGCAATCAAAGGACAGAACTGTTTTGAAATCAATCTTGTTTGAAAATCCATCCCTTGCCTCTTCATCTGCATAAAAACTGAAGGAGCCTAACCCATGAACCATAAAGGCTAATTTTAGAATTCAGCAATCAAGGACCATTTAAATAATTTCAATATTATCAATTTATGGACTTCTGGCATGCTACAGGTTGAAATTGGCATGTGCAGACTGGTCAAAGATGCTAATGCTTATGAAGGAATGGGTGGATCGACTGACATACAGACAGATAAACAGACGACTGACAACCATGCTGTGGCCAGTTTATAAATCACCACCTATGTTAATTGCATTATAGCACACTGATCTGATAAAGATATGCTATCTCAGGGCAAGTGAGCTTTATCAGGTCAACGTGACATTGCACTTTTATTAATGATTGGGACTACTAGAAAAATTGACAGAATGTTATAATTACTGGAAAATAATGGAGATATCACTTATTAAATATCACAGGAAAAAAAAATAAAGTCAGCTGATACTAAATATATTGGCCGCCGGAATGTTGGGACCCTCTGAGGACCAATGATAAATGATCACAAGATGGGTATTGCTTTAAGTGCGTTGAGCAACGTCACGTGAATGCCTTCAACGTAGCATTTGAGGTGTTTATGATGACGCCAGAGGGTCATGCGTAAATGGCGTCTTTATTAATGACATTCTGAGCTAGCCCCATGTTGGTTTACCGTCACAGAGTTTATATGGAGCTTTGGGGCGTTTTCGCCCTAATTTGCTGTTGATATCGTACGTTATGCAAAAAACAACGATCGTCCATGCAATAACATTTGCCGGGGCCCTCTAAAGACATATGAACACGGCACAGCGACCTTGTGTTCAAACAGCTTCCCTAGGACCCGGCAAATGTTAATGCATGAAAAACCATAGGTAATCTCTATATTATAATAGGCATATAGGCTGTACAATATTTAATTCATTACGCTTATTTCTGCTCTAAAACATAGAATATGAATAATGTTTAAAACCACCTCATTTGTCCTAGTTTCTTTTTCAAACACCGTATAAAACTGACGATTTTCTAGTGAAAACTAATCAGTGTGATTCTTATTTCTGCTCATAACGTACATGTGTGTATTCCATAACTTAAATGGAAGTTAAAAGCAGAAATAAGAAAAATAATGTACGAAGTCTGATTGATATGCTGTGAGCCTCGTATTCAAGGAGTTACACAGGGATGTTCTATTTTAATCCTACTATTCTCTGACTATATAGGGCCGTGTAGTAAGAAAGTAAGTAAGTGTCTTTATTAATAGAGGGTGGCTCATTTGGCATAGCCAATCTTCCATGAGTCCCTCAAATGTGCCTTCCATGTGTACCCAAGGACTGGTCTCATTTGGTCAGTTTATATAGGTAGACAGGTAGCACTCTAAAGTAAACAAGACAAGCAGCTTTGCAAAATGAATAAAATCGGTGAAAGAGCCGTGATCCAATATTTGCATAAAAAAGGTTTAACACCTAAGGATATCCATAATGATATTGTAGCAACACTAGGGAATGATGCCCCTTCATATGCTACAGTGAAAAGGTGGGTGGCGGAATTGAAGCGCGGCAGACAGAGCCTTGATGATGATCCCCGTCCTGGGAGGCCTGTCAGTGTTGCAAAGTAGAAGTGAAGGCAATGATCAGGACTCGATACAATTAACCCACATCATCAGAGACACCAAAGAGAAAGAAACACAAACATGAAACAACAGACCCTAATGGAAACATCAATAACGGAAAGAAATCCATGGTATTGTTATGACTGACAGACGAGTCACAAAAGATATATATAGCAAGTAGAGTTGGCATTTCACAGGAACGAGTACACTCCATTCTGACAGAGGACCTTGCAATGAGAAAGCTTTCGACCCGAGGGGTACCGAGACTTCTGACAATTGATCAGCAGCACACCAGGGGAACATTATCGCGTGCTAATCTTAACCTTTTCGAGCTTTCTTCAGAGATTTGTCATCGGTCCATCATTTTATCTCAGAGGCCAAACAACAATCGAAACAAAGTAAGCGACCTGGGTCACCCTAGCCAAAGAAGGCAAAGACTGGTCCATCAGCTGGGAAGGTTATGGCCTCGATTTTCTGGGATGCAGATGGTATTCTGCTGATAGATTATCTCCAAAAGGGACAGACAATCAATGGCACATACTATGCTTCACGTCTGACGCAGTTACAGGAAAAACGGAAAGCTCACTAAAGGTGTGTTGTTCCGTCAGGACAATGCTCCTGTTCACAAGTCGGTTATTACTATGGCTGTCATGCACAATTGTGGCTTTAAATTGATTGAGCATCCGCCTTATTCACCTGATCTTGCTACATCAGACTTTTAAGTACCCACTTTCAGTCCGATGATGATGTCATATATGCAGTGGATGACTTTCTGAACAGCCAAGAAAAGGAGTTCTATAAAGTGGCATTGAGGCCCTTAAACACTTCTGGCAAAAATGTATAGATTAGATACTGAAGGGTACTATGTTGAAAAACAATACAATATGTCCGATAAAATTCAAATCCTTCAATAGTAGGCTCACAACTTATCAATCGGCCCTCGTACAGAACTAAACACTGGAGAATTGCATGAGCCCATTGATGTGAGCAACGCTTGATGTAAGTTTTCTAATCATTGCCTGCAGTGAAAACAAAGAACAAAAACCGTTAGGCATTTTCAAAATCATTAAGAGTGCATTTTCTTTCCTATATGATTTTTTATTATTTGAGGAAATAATATTATTTCTAAGAAATTACATTATTTTCACTTTGTCCCCTTTTTCGACTTACTTAAAAAACTATTACAGCCAGTTATTAATAAAAATGATTAAAGTAGTAAATTTGCTCGAATCGAGTAAAAGATTTCTGATTTGGCTGTACAAGCACACCAATTATATGCAAACAGGAAATATTAGACAGTGTTAAAGCATCTGATTCGAGATCGAGGGGTAGCAGGTTCGATCCCCGCGAGCGCCTAGTGTTCTTTCCTTGAGCAAGAGACTTTTTCCACATTGCTTAGTTCTGGTTCCTACCCACATAGAGGAAGAAAAAAGGCCCACATGGAATATTAGTACTAGTTTACTAAATGTGTTACCCTCTATAAATCAAGTTGATAATTATTATAATTATTATCATTTTTAATTATTATTATTATTATTATTATCATAGCATAGTTAAAATTTTGGGCAAAAATTGCTATGGGCCGATTTTGTTATGGGTCGGTTTGGTTATGGACCGAATTGCCCAGAGACCCATGTAACTATGTTGATCACGTCGAAAATAGGCGTTTTCTGCAATAACCCATTCTGTAAAGCATCACGAAAACAACCCTATAAATTATCTACCCCGCTTGAACCCCACTTCTAACCTTGGAGCCTGGGGTTTGACAGGGTGTTTAGCGGAAGGAAAACAGTTCGACAACTATCCTGTGATAATGCCTATAATTTATCCAAACAGGGTGCTTTTTTATATTTGTTTTCATAAAGTTTGAGACTGCAAATTAAAACTTTCGACTTCAGACAAAATATAAACAAAAATATTACGAAACACGTTATTTAGGCGGTAATCAGGCTTATGCCTCATCTACGGACCCTCCCTTATCTATGCGACCGCCTTCTCACCAAGTGTGTGTCTACACAATAACTATATAGTTCCCGAATTAGCTCAGCAATAATTTAAGTTATTTAATCTAAACGCTTATAGCTTACTATAAAATGTAAAAAAGTATATTTCTATAAGTTAAATCCTTAAATCAAACACAATTAATATGTTAATTTCTGGTTTTTGGTTCGGCGCATGAATGTGTAATTAGGTCTCAGTCGCGTGGGTCGCCATATTTCATTCGATCGGTTTCCTTTCAACAGTGCGGATGGTATTTTAAACAATTCTAATTAAATCCACTGAGAAGAAAAATGTTTAGTGTAGGGTATTTCGTGGAAGCAGTCGACGTATGTGGGCAATGGGCAAATGCCAAGATTCTGGAGGTGGTTGCATTGACGTTCCTTGTTGGTTTTCACGGGTGGAACACGCGGTTCAATCGGTGAGTGGGGGTTGACGAAATCCGTCCACCTACAGTTTCGACACAGGAAAGCAATGGTGAGTAAAGCTTTGATTTCAATATTTTGTAAGATCAATACAGTCATTCTTCCGCGAAAACTGCCATGTATTTTATTAGTGTTTACTGAATAGATTAGTAGGCCTACTGTATGCGCCGATGTATTTCAAAATCCTGTGACGATGCGCCGATGATAGCTGTTGGCTGGTCGATTTATAGGGATTCACATGTCACTTTTAAAGAAAGGAGTATCTGATTTTCTTTAGAATCTGGACTGACATCATGGGTGGAGAATGGGCTTTGGCAAACATTGTAGACCCAGATCAGATACCAGTATGCGGCGTCTGATCAGGACTAGTACTTTTTGTTTATAGTAGTTATTCAATGGCATGAAACTGACTCTTTGCTGATGACACATTCACACGGACCCGTCGAATGTCTCCCTTAAGGGTTAAGACGTGACTGAGTGAGTTTTTAGTTTTACGTCCCACCAACAGCTAAGGTCATACGGAGACGGGACCTCGGTTTAAGACTCATCCGAAAGTCTGGAGAAGCCCGGGATCGATCCTGCGATCCCTGGTTTACAAGGCGAGTAGCGTAACCACTGCACCACGGAGGCTTCTAAGGGTTAAGACGTATTGGAAGATTATGTAAAAGTAAGAAGACTCAGAATGCGGCGTCTGATCAGTGTCTGGATTCTTGTCTACCAGAGCAGGAAAGTGATCTATCTTCTATGGAGTCGGTCACATTTGGCCATTGCCTCAGTTCAGTGGATGGCTAAGATTAGAATTTAGCTAAATATAAAAAAGTCACTGGATGAGGACTTTACCTATTTACAATATTTATTAATATACATAGGTATCCTAAAAAGCATACTTCTCAATCTTACACTGTTCAAGCTTTGACCTGCTCCCCCGCCCATCAGAGCTTGAAGAAATAGATGGGCTGCATGATGCATCCACGCAGAGCTGAAACGGACCGCACGCGAGTACTGGTAAACCACTTAGAGGATCTAAGCCTGCCCAGACAAAGCGGTGCGATTTGGACCTCCGTGCTGACAAACCCAATTGGTTTTGTTGGGCGGCAGGGCTTGAAATGTCATTTCAACACAATGTTGGGTAAAAATCCCGCCAAAATTGGAGGCAACGTCTCCAAAATGGCATATACGGTGTTTGCGGGGTGGGGGGTTACCTCAAATCAAACCAACAAAAATAAGTTTCGACCTCTGCGGTCTTGGCATTCACTGCAAAAGGGGGAAGAATATTCTATTGAGGAATAATTCTAGGCAGGAGTGTTATTCAGGGCATCGCTGTAGGACTGGTACCTACGATATGGTGAGTTGTTTACTTTTGATGCCCTTGTTTGGGGTCTTATAGAAGGTTAACATTCATGGCAGGCCTCTAGGGTAGCCACTCTACCTTGCTGACTTCTATTCCGCCGTCACAGCTGTCCTCTGCACCCACACCACCTTGTTGAAACTGAGTTTTAACAGATCATAATCATAGGGATGCAAAGTGGCTGATGCAAACTGCTGTTTTATATGCAACATCCATTGCCTAGGTGCAAAGGCCAAAATACGTCTAAGGTCGATCCTCGTCCATCTGGGCTTTAAGAAATAGGTGGGCTGCATGATGCTTCCACGCAGAGCTGAAGCGGACCGCGAACGAGTACTGGTAAACCTCTTAGGGGGTTTGAGCCTGCCCTGTTAAAGCGGTGCATGTTGGGTCGTCCATGCTTATATTATAATTACCCTATTGGTTTCATTGGGCGACAGGGCTTCAGATGTCATTTCATCTCAATGTCGGGTAAAAGTCACACAAAATTGGAAGAATCATCTCAAAAATGACCTATACAGTGTTGACGGGGGCGGTAATCCCCAAATCAAACAAAGTAGAAGTAAAACAAAGGTCAGGAATCGATACAATTTACTTACTCCACCCATCAAAGACACCAAAGGGAAAGAAACATCAACATGAAGCGTCCAGACCATAATGGAAACCCAAACAAAGGATGGCCATAAGGAAAGTTACTTTCCCACAAAATGGCCAAATGGCCATCCAAAATAAAAAGACACAGGTGATACACACACAGTGAGTAGTAACAAACAACAACATAAATAAACCGCCACAGAAAAAACCGCCTTGGAACGGTCAGTGGAAAGAATTCCACTGGGGGGGGGGGGGGGGGGGGGGGGCTTAAATCGATTTTACCTGGCCACAATCCTCGCCCTTACTTCCGTCGCGATTTAGACAAATAATTTGTTCAGTCCGCATAAGGCCTCCTTTGAAGCCTAAAGTCCTTGTTGCTTTGGATGTTATCTCTTTGATCCCAAACAAGATCTTCAGTGATGGTGGAACAAAAATATTTTGCGGATAGAGCATGCTCCAAATTTGCTGGTAAAGTGTATAGTTAAACTTATTTGCTTGTCTGGAGGGTTTCGTGACACCCTCATTGAATGGCATTTGGTCACACTGAATTTCATTTGCCAATCAGCCTCCCACTGTGCAAGTTGATCCAGGTCGTCTTGTAAAATAAGACTGTCAGAAGGAGAATGTGTGTTCCTAAATACAGGACACAATCATCATCAAACAGACTGATGTCCTGATATAATCAGGGAGATCCTTAATGAAGACCGGTCCAAGGACCGAGCCTTGTGGGACTCCAGAAAAAATATCGCTAAGTTCACCCTGACATATACACTATTAAATGTCGCCACCCCCACCCCTAATCTGGGTTTAAAGAAATAGATTGGCCTGCACGATGCTTCCGGGCAGAGCTGAAACCGAATGCACATGAGTGCTGGTAAACCGCTTAGACGGTTTAAGCCTGCCAGGAAATGTTGTGCGAGTTGGACAGTCCTTGTATATATACCCTATTTGTTTCATTGGGCGACAAAGTTTGAGATGTCATTTCATCTCAATATCGGATAAAAGTCCCATAAAATTGGAAGCAACATCTCCAAAATGACCTATACAGTGTTGACGGGGGCATTAAACCTTGAGTCAAACAAAACAAACACGAATAAAGGATATGCAAACAGATAATATGCCCAAGTTTTGGAGAATGTTTTGAAATTGTAACTATTTTATTGCCGTTTGAGCCCTATTTCTTCTTCGAAGACTGGCAAATTTTCACTAGAAGCCATTTTATGGGGATTTTTCACCCATATCAAGAGACTGGTTGGAACAAATGTGCAACACCTGGACCTAGCTCATTTGCTAGTTCCTCCAGGACTTTGATGGAACTCATACGGTCCCAAAGTTGTAGATGGATTTAAGCCTTTAAGTAACTTGATCACTCACCCCGATGTCACAACAATACTAAAGGGGCCGGTCTTCCAGTCAATGGAACCTTCCTCAATTCAGTTTTATCGAAAGCATCATTGAATTGTTCAACCAGTTACTTTGCCCTTTCAGAGTCAGATTCAACAACCCCCTCCCTCCTCTTTTATTTAGGGGCGGGATACCTTACCTATCTTTCTTCCGACTATTAATATACCTGTAGAAGTCTTTGATAAAAAAGTTTGCCTTTACATCACCTACAAAGTTATTTACATATAAATCATGCTTAGTTTTGATGAAATGATTCATATCATTATTAATTACAATATTTTTAGAAAACAGCCAAGTTATTCTTATCAATATGATAAACAAACAATCAACCAAAAGTTATTTAGCACAGTCACTCTTCAGTACAGTTTTCCACGTGATTTTCAGCGATTTCCAGTTTTTTATAGAAGTCCTATGGATATCAGCTCATACTGTTGTGTAAGACGGTTATCTAAAATCTTGCCATCATGTGTTTGGTTTTGCAAACGGTGCAGACTTAGATCAGACGTGACGTCTAACACAAATGTTATACGAACCAGTCTAAGTCCTCATTCATTTTTTTCAGCCTACACTCAGAGACAATCGACCCTGTATAGAGTGGTTTACAATAACGTTCCTTTAACAAACTCGCCAACCTGATGTCGTAATCAACAGAGAAGGCTGTGCTAGAAGGTCTTTTAAAGGCTGATTTGGGTCTTTCCAAAGTGTAAATCATTACGATACCCGTCCTAGCCACAATATATATATGTTCTGCGCAAAGTGGGAATCGGTACAATTCCGGAATTGTCCTGCGCAAAGTAGGAATTCTCACTTTGTGCAACAATTCTGGATTTGTACCGGTACAATTCTAGAATTGAGCAAGAGTTTGGGTGTTAACTCATCGATTATTTGTCACCTTAAATGTCTCTGCGCAAAGTAGGAATATTTTGGACAAAGTAAGTATCAAATCAGATATGAGTTTTTCGATGAAAGGATGTATTGTCCTTATTTTACCCCTTTATGCGGTACCGGTTTAAGGGAAAGAAATGAAACAAAAATAAGTTAAAATGGATTACACAATAGCGAAGAGGTTATTGTCTTTCCAACAAATCAGTATGAAAACACTCTCATTATGTCGCTAAGATCGTACTGGATGTTTTTAACTGCACTGTAAATAGCTTTGTTTTAAAGACTTCACCTCTTTGTTGGATGTTCCTGCACCACTTATGCGCCAGTACGATGATACGCCTTTCCTGAGGTGTCTGTACTATAGTGGAAGAAGAAGAAGAAGAAGAAGAAGAAGATTTTAAAGACGTCCTTCATGTCTCTAATTTTGAAATCCCTGTAGTCAGCGTTTCTTACAGTTATACAAAATCAGTTTTTAAAAATGTACGGGTCAATTTACACCCACTTCATACGGATTGTCGTTTGCCACTGTACTCGTAAAGCGGACTTGTAACATGCTTATTAAAATTGTTGTAGGGCAAAGGGCTAACATCACATCCAACGATCCCAATTTATGTTAAATGCTTGCGCGTGTCATTCGTGGCTGTATGGTCTTTTATGGTTCTTTATGGAAAGAGCATTTACAGAAGAAGAGTTGTAATACTTTATGAAAACGCCGCTGACAGGGGTGTCAGTAAGAAATGCCACATTGAACTTGCACGCGCATACACAAGCACGCACATTGATTTGGATCCATTCTTTTGTCTATACAACCTACTGTTGGGCACACCGTTGCATTGAACTGTTTTGTTTATAACTTTTAACATTTATTTATCATTGTGTATAATGGTTTGCGGTTTCATGGCCTAAATGGTACAAGCGCTGACTCTCATCAGGCCACATGTGAGATGCCAAGTTCTGAAACAGAACGTCAGGTAGTTTTTCTCCGGGGACTTCGGTTTTCGCCCACCTCTGATTAACGATCGGCTCGACATAATTAACATATTTATCATTCTAGTTCAATTACTACCAGATGCATGCTTTATTCTGTTTTCAAATTATTTGCATTTTTAATGAAATTCTCAAAAAATTATTACTGATTCATAATTCCAATAAATCATAAAATAAATACAGAAAAAAATACAATTATTCCTTCTTTGTCCCGATTCTCACTTTGCGCAGGGACAATTCCCGAACTGTCCTGCGCAAGGTAGGGATTCTCACTTTGCACAACAAATTCCTACTTTGCGCAGGACAATTCCGGAATTGTACCAGTTCCTACTTTGCGTAGAACATATATATGACACTTTTCATATCTGTAAAATTTTTCATTAACATTTCCTTACTTTCGCTCTAAAAAATGTGGGTGTTCTTTAGAGCTGTCACTGCCTCAGCATGCCTCACCCACAATATGTTTTCGAGTTAAACTAAGAAAAACTGTATACCCCTGTAAACGTCAATATTCTAAAGTGGGTGTTTTGTGGGTGATGTTTGCATGTGATATGTCCAAAGGCATACTTTCGCTTGACCCCGCTTCTATGATCCAGAAACCCAGAATATTCTCACAGAAGCAAGATGTTCCTGTCAGAATCTTTTATGTGATCTAGAATTCTAGCACAGCGCGCCTATATAGGCAATGGAAAGGAACTGTGGATTATTATGCAATAAATCACGGATCGAAAGAGTGTGATGAGTGACATCAGTAAAAGCTGCCGATTTTTGACGTCAATCGTACATTCCTTGACTTTAGACGGTGTAACGTCACATTCCCGCATCGAAAACGTTACAAAAGGACATGAATGGATGTGTTACAGTCAATATTTTTTCCGAGATTCTTCTAATAATGGCGAAAGTTAATGAGAGTTTGAAGGAAACAAGAAAATTATTGTCGATTTTCACCGTGTTAGAATCAGCTCTTGCTTGTGATTTGTGTCTGTCAGTTGTAAGTAGAAAAATCTCGCGCGTTACGCGCCCGTGATTTGATCTACTTTACAACTGAAATCCAAACTGTCATTTGTTACTAAAAAAATCAAAGCTAGAGATGGTCTATTTCTAAAATATAGAATATACCTGGAGGAGCCAGAAATCTTTGTCAGGATCTTCTTTTATATGATCTAAGAACATTGTCATTATAGCTGAAAAGGCCTTCATCCAGTGCCTGTAGACCACGCTGTGCTCATTGTAACCGCCATCTAAAACAGAATCAAAGCACTATCATCACTTGTAGGTCGATTGTTTCTGTCAGTAGGCTGAAAAATGTTTCGGATTAATCTGTATCACCCTTTGATTCCTGTTCTTTAAGCACAAATAAAGACCCTGATCAGACACCGCTACATTGCTTGCCTTACCAATCGCACGGGTGCAGTCCCATGTTTTTTCAGATAACTATTCCTAAACAACATTGGCGTCACAACCCATCACGAAAACACGCCTATATAATTTTGACCCCCTTGAACCCCACTTTTGTTTGTTTGTTTGATTTGAGGTTTAACGTCCCCGTCAACACTGTAAAGGTCATTTTGGAGACGTTGCTTCCAATTTTGTGGGACTTTTACCCGACATTGAGATGAAATGACATCTCAAGCCCGGTTGCCCAATGAAACCAATAAGGTTTATTAGCATGGACGGTCCGCCTCGCACCGCGGTTCCTGGACAGGCTTAGATCCTCTAAGCGGTTTACCAGTACTAGTGTGCTGGCCGGATTCAGCTCTGCGTGGAAGCATCATGCAGCCCATATATTTCTTCAAGCCCCTATGGGCGGGGGCGATGAACCCCACTTTTATATAGTAAAACTGGGGTTTCCGGGGGTATACCTTATTTTTCTTATTTCTGCTCTAAAATATAGATTACGGGTACTCGTTAGAACCGCCTCGATGAGACGGTTCTAACGAGTGCCCACAATCTATATTTTAGAGCAGAAATAAGAAAAATATCACAATTTTTCATCATTAAATTTTCATTTTTTTTCGGCGATAAAGGTGGCAATGTATTTGTATAGCCGTGTTTGCGTGATGCACAAGAACAGCGTGGGTATAAATAACCATTAACTTGATTTCGTACACTTTCTATTGGCAGCCATGTGAATATTAGCAATATATCTAAGATTCATTTACTAGCATTTGGGTGATTGGCTATCAATATTATGAACCTCATCAAGTGATAGTAGGTCCACGGTCATGTGCGCAAGGAAAAGACAGAGATCAGTCTGTACATCTGATTGCACATTACGATAATACATCAGTGCATTTTTTCATATCTCCAAAACGGGTAATTTTCTGATGAAAATGTGTGGCATTATGCTTATTTATATCCAAACAATCGGTTGTACGCACAACCTATGTCTAGGAATATACGAGGACGAGTCAATAAAAAATCAGCCTAACTTTTTTCTTGGTGAGTTCGATTTCTTTTTCGATGTAATTGTCCTCTAGAATGATACACTTGGGCCAATGCTGTTCCAGTGCCATCAGCAGCCCAGAACTGAAGAAGCCAGGACCCTTGTCTCAGACCCACTCCTCAACTGCTGCTACTTCTTCGTTTGACCGGAGATAACGTCCACTGATATCCTTTTTCAAGTTTGGAAATAGGAAATAGTGACTAGGAGCTAAGTCCGTAGAATAGGCGGGGTGCTGTTTTAGCTCGCGCCCATTCGGCACAACAGCACTCATTGCAGTTTTGCAAGTGAAACAGAAGTGGAGGCAATGATCAGGAATCGATACAATTAACCCACAGCGCCCATCAGAGACACCAAAGGGAAAGAAACATAAACATGAAACAACAGACTCCAACGGAAACACCAACAGTGGAAAGCCAAAAGGACAGATACTTTCCCACAAAATGGCCAACAGACTCTTGCATTGTCCTGCTTGAGCAGTCCCTTAGGAAAGTTTAACTCGGCGTTTTTCACGGATCGCAATTCCCAGTTGGTCGAGCAAATTTGCATAATAGGCACCTGTTGTTGTACTTTTCTTTGCTAGAACGTCCAGCATAATAACGCCTTGTTCGTCTCAAAATACAGGTACCATCTCATTGCCAGTAGAGTGTTGCGTTTCAAACTTTTTTGGCCTTGGAGACCCCGAGACACGGATGCCTTTGAATTTTATTCTCTGGCTCATAAAAATGGACCCAGGTCTCATCTAAAGTCAAAGACATGAAAGAAATTAATCTTCCTTTGACCTAAACCGCTTCAACAATGCGCTGCATACTGATGCTTTGGTTGCTATTTGCTCGACGCTAAGGGATGTTGGGAGCCAACTGGCCGTAAACTTCCGCCTACCCAAGAGATCATTGTTGAAACGGTACCATGTGAAATGTTTAATGCATTAGCTATTTCTTCCACCTTATTTCGCCTATCAGAGCACATCAGAACCCGTACTTGTTAACACATTCTTTCATCGGTGGCATCTAATGGGCGTCCAGACCTGCTTTCGTCTTCTAAAGACGTTCTCCCGCGTTTGAATTCCCCAACCCAGAATTTAACTTGCGCATACGATGCTGCAGAAGACCAATAACATTGGTCAACTCGCAATGTAATTCCTGATTTGTTTTCCCTTTCAATTACATAGAGGATCTTACACGAGTCTTCATGTATTATTGAATTTATTAAACGAGTTGAGGAAAAGGGATAAAATGCGAGGCTTTGCCGAGCATTTTTTCTCTTTTCCTCAACGAGTTTAATAAATTCAATAATACATGAGCACGAATGCAAGATTCTATTTATCATATGACATTTAAAACGCATTTTATTCACGAATGTTTACAAAAATGTCAATATTCCGCCGTTAGTAAAAGGACGTCGTACATGTAACGTTACGGGACGTATCTAGCTAATTTGCATATTTAATCCGCTAGTGGATTATCGAAAATATTACAAGGCGTTATTACACTCTCAGACGCGACGTCATATGATAAAGTACGATACTCAACTTTTGATGAAAAGCTTGCTTTTGCATCGCTAGCCATGTACGACCTTCAATATCTTATGAGTGAATGACACGATAAGGGTGCAATTTTGCTCTCATGCCTGAAACATGTTTTGAAACAGGGCATGAAAATCTTGGTTGTCTCGGTCAATCGGAAATGGGATAAGCTGGTTACTTATTGACTTACCCTCGTAAATAAGACAAGAGTTGTCAGAAGAGAACATACCTCGTCTTTGGGGTCCTAAGTTGGTCGAGGGTAATAAAGTTATCAAAACTGTAATTTTTCTTCTGTAAACAACTCAAAAGACTGCATCAAACCAGATAGTGCCCCTAAGAACCACTGTTTTGTTTGTTTGAATTGGAGTTTAACGGCCCTGTCAACACTATTTAGGTAATTTTTGAGCCGGTCAGTTTACATATCCACACTTTTCCTGGGCAGGCTTTGACTAAGAACCACTGAAGAAGAAATCTTGTTTTAAGTGTTTTATTTAAACAAGAGGGACATGATGGCCGTGGATCGCTCACCTGATCCATATTGTACAAAAGGAATTGAAGATAATATATGGTAGAGTAGAGGGTTTGAGCAATTTTGGTTGACACAAGGAGGTTTTTATAATTTTAGCCATCTTGTTCATCAAAGCACAACGGGTTGAGCATTTTTGAAAGCTTTTTTCCATTATGAGTCTATTGGAGCGAAGGGGCCCAGGGGCGCGGCCCATTGAGAACCCAGGGGCATGATTGGCAGGAATTATGTAGGTGACCACTTACCGTTGCTACATGCTAAATATCTAAGCTCTTGGCCCTGTGGTTTCAGAGAAGAAGAGTTTTGAAGCTTTTTTTCCATTATGAGTCTATGGGAGCCAAGGGGCCCCGGGGCGTGGCCCATTTGGAACCCAGGGGCATGGTTGGCAGGAATTATGTAGGTGACCACTTGCCCTTGCTACATGTTAAATATCTAAGCTCTGGGCCCTGTGCTTTCAGAGAGGAAGATTTTTGAAGCTGTTTCCCAATATGAGTCTATAGGAGCTAAGGGGCCCCGGGGCGTGGTCAGTTTGGACCCCAGGGGCATGATTGGCAGGATTTATGTAAGTGACCACTTACCGTTACGACATGCTAAATATATAAGCTCTGGGCCCTGTGGTTTCAGAGAGAAGAAGATTTTTGAAGCTTTTTCCATTATGAGTCAATGGGCGCGAAGGGGACCCCGGGCGTGGCCCATTTTGAACCCAGGGACATGATGGGCAGGAATTATGTAGGTGACCACTTGCCGATGCTAAACGCTAAATATCTAAGCTCTGGGCCCTGTGGTTTTAGAGAAGAAGATTTTTGAAGCTGTTTTCCATTATGAGTCTATAGGAGCTAAGGGGCCCCGGGGCGTGGCCAATTTGGACCAGAGGGGCATAATTGGCAGGAATGATGTAGGTGACCACTTGCCGTTGCTACATGCTAAATATCTAAGCTCTGGGCCCTGTGGTTTCAGATAAGAAGATTTTTGAAGTTTTTTTTCCATTATGAGTCTATAGGAGCTAAGGGGCCCCGGGGTGTGGCCAATTTGGACCCCAAGGGCATGATTGGCAGGATTTATGTAGGTGACCACTTAACATTGTTACAAGCTAAATATCTAAGCTCTGGGCCCTGTGGTTTCAGAGAAGATTAAAAAAATTTCCCATTATAAGTCTATGGGAGCTATATGTTGCCATGGCAACCAGAATTCCAATCTGATCAGCCCAAAAACCTTATGCAGTCTTTCCTCCTACCTAATGATGCTTCACATGAAATTGGATCAAGATTGGACATGGGGTATTAGAGATATACTTATTTGAAATTGTTAACAGACGCACGCACGGACGCACGCACGCACGCACGACGGACGACGGACAAAAAGTGATCCCAAAAGCTCACCTCGTCACTACGTGACAGGTGAGCTAAAAAATCCAATTTTGCAGCCCGAGATCCTGAAAGTCAAACTGGCTCGAGCTATGTTCATACCCAACATTGTGTGAATAAAAATCAAAAATGAGTTCCTTTAAGAGCAATGAAAACATTCATGAGAGATAAGATGGGTCATACTACGTAGTTTCGGCTATTAAAGCCTCATCAGTGACCCTGTAATGATCCGGCAAAGAAAGCCAGAGGAAACATACTGCAATTTTGCGAATTTCGAATAGGTAGTCGATTCAAATACTGATATAAATCAAAATGGGGTCCAAATAATTAAAAACCTGTCTAGAATATGAGTCTAAACCAATAATTTATTTCTGATGTCTCGGAATATTCACGCTGAACTCAAAGGACCAAAAGTAAAATATAAACTGCACTATGGTCGATGTACGGGGAGACGTTTTACGGCCGCCACACGGCACAGCACCAGCTGCAGTTAAGGCAAATAAAAATAAAAAATGAGTTCCTTTAAGAGCAATGAAAACATTCATAAGAGATAAGAGGGGTCATACTATAGGACTCCGGACGCCGGGGATATAGTAATAGCTCCCTCTTACTTTTGCAAGGCGAGCTAAAATGTACACCCCTATAAACCCCCGTTTTCTCTATATTAAGAGGGGTTTACGGGAGTGATCATTACACAGACTTGTTTAAGTGATGATAAAGGACTTATGGATAAAAATAAACCATAAAACACACAACAAAGACTCAATTCAGTCAGTGCGGCTGCATAGACTAATTTGGGTCTTCACTGAGAACCCATGTCCAAAGTCCAGTCACAGTGAACTTGATACAGCTGTTTCTTTCCCTTTGGTGTCTTTGTTGGGTGGAGTAAATTAATTGTATCGATTCCTGATCTTTGTTTTACTTCTACTTTCTATCTGTTTCAAAATATGTATCTGTTTCACTCTGAATCCCTATCTGCTCTGACTTCAGACTGTTTGAATCATCAACCCTGATCCAGTTCGTGATCGCTTGAATTCATACATAGTTGTTCTCTGTATTTTCTTTTGAACTTCTTCGGCGATAAATATGTTCTATAAAAGGGTTATCCTTTGGAAGCAAGGAATTCACCACAGAACTGAAAACATATGGAGTGTATATGTTTTCTGGGCCAGACTAGCTAGTTTCGGCCAATTAGGCCTCATCAGTGACCCTCAGATATTTTCAAAATTCCACAATGGAATCAATGATCCCCAAAGGACAAGAAAATATAATCTACACTGTGATGTAGGGCAGGGAGACGTTTTACCGCCGCCACACATTCCCACACACCAGCTGTAGTGAAGTTAAATATGTTCTATAAAAGGGTAATCCTTTGGAAGCAAGGAATACACCACAGAACTGAAAAATATGGAGTGTATATGTTTTCTGGGCCATACTAGCTAGTCCAATTTGAAACCTTTGTACGATAAATAGAATGTTACCCTCTTCGTCATTTCGTATGAAATTTACAGGCGAGTTTCAAAAATTTCATAGGAGATGACGACGAGTGTAAGATCCTCTGTATCTGTTTTGTGTATGTGACTACCGTCACGTCACTAGCTCTTTCTCATCTTTCAGTGGCTTGGGCTAGTTTCTTCTTTTTTGGTTCATGGCTTTTCCATGGCGACCATTTCTTTCTATTTTGAATTGGTATAATTGCACCAAGCTGAATCCCCAAGTAGGTTTTCTGCTGACCGTCCCTAGGCAGTCGTTCTTTTGCAGAATTGGCATTATGTTGCCTTCGTTACATCAAGTCATAGTCTTCGTTCGGTGGACTTAGATGAGTAACTTTTACAATTTCAATTTTTGGCTTAAAACAAAATGATAACAGCTATGAGTTTTAAACATTGAGAATCTTACATGAGTGTTCATGTATTATTGTATTTATTAAACGAGTTGAGTGAAAGGGATAAAATGCGAGGCTTTGTCGAGCATTTTATCCCTTTTCGTCAACGAGTTTGATAAATTCAATAATACATGAGCACGAATGCAAGATTCTATTTATCATATGACATTTAAAACGCATTTTATTCACGACTGTTTGACAAAAAACGCCAATATTCCGCCGTTGGTAAACGCAACGTCGTTAAGGACGCCGTGCATGAAACGTTACGGGGCGTATCTAGATAATTTGCATATTTAATCCACTAGTGGATTATCGAAAATATTACATGACGTTATTATATTCTCAGAAGCGACGTCATATGATAAACCCGCATACATACTGGATATGACTGTGCGAGTACGGAAAGGAGAATTTACAAGTATATCGCGCTATAAATCCTGTCTACTGAGGCCTTCATGCGGACTGAACAAATTATTTGTCTGAATCGCGACGGAAGCAAGGGCGAGGATTGTGGCTACGTAAAATCGATTTAAGCCCCCCCCCAACCCCCAGTGGAATTCGTTTCCGCTGATAAAGTTGATAAAGGCGGTTCTTCTGTCACGCCTTGTTTTTGTTATGGTTTGTCTTTGGTTGTTTGTGTCGCTTATATTATTTTATTTTGGATAGCCTTTTGGCCATTTTGTGGGAAAGTAACTGTCCTTTTGCCTTTCCGCTGTTGGTGTTTCCGTTGGGGTCTGTTGCTTCATGTTTGTGTTTTTTTCCAAGGGAGCTGTGGGTTAATTGTATCGATTCCTGATCATTGCCTCTACTTCTACTTTCTAAACACCACTTTGCAAAGTTAAAATTAGCGTTTACAGGTGAAATGTTATTTGGCGCTTACAGGTGCAGAAATTTTCACCAGAAAATGCCATTCTCGAATACATGACATAAACATTATACCAGGATGGTCCAAAAAGTTCTGTCACTGCTTTGTTTACGTACTTTATACTTCGTCTACTTCAATAAAATTCCTAGTGTGTAAAGTGTATCTATTATTGTACATGAACCCAGAAACTGTGTGCAATTTTGTTTACATATGACAAAGATAGGAAAGTTTGAAATAGGGACAGTCGTTATACTGCCAATGTTTCTAGCTCAAGATGAAAGAATGTCTTAAGTCTGAAATTCGAAATTACATAAAGGATCCTACCAGATAGATATACCAGCAAATCAGATATACAAAGAACTTTGTGATATCCATGGGAAATCTGCAGTTACGCTACGAACAGTTTTTCGTTGGAGCAAAAAGGTTGAATTTGGTAAAACAAACATTTTAGAAAGCCCTAGGTCTGGTAGACCCAACACATCTGTTAACAAAAAAGCACGTTGCTGCTGTAAAACGAGTGGTCAAAGAAGACGCGAGGTATTCAGTCCATGAGATAGCCAAAAGGGTCGGCGTTTCAAAAGGAAAGCTCATGAGATTCTGGTAAATAATCTGGGATTTAGAAAGGTATGCGCTAGATGGTACCTCATATTCTGAAGAAAACAAATGCAACCTGGGTAAAATGTTTAAAAACCTTCTGAAAAGTTTTGAAATTGTGACGATCGGGTCATTTCTAAAATAGAAGTGAAGGCAATGACCAGGAATCGATACAATAAACCAACAGCTCCCAACAAAAACACCAAGGGAAAGAAACACAAACATGAAACAACTAGACCCTAATGGAAACATAACTTACAGAAAGCCAAAAGTCAGCCACTTTCCCACAAAATGGCCAATTGGCTATCCAAAGCAAAATAATATAAGCGATACACACACTCAAAGACAAGCCACAACATAAACAAACCACGACAGAAGAACCGCCCCCGGAACGGCCAGCGAAACGAACGGGGATGTGGGGTGGGGGTAGGGGGGCTTAAATCAATTTTACGTGGCCACAATCCTCGCCCTTACTTCCGCAACATCTCCATTAATACAAAAATCAATCAACCACAGAGATTAAATAACGGTGAGGACTCGACAGCAAGAAATCACCGAAATGCTGGAGCAAAAAAAAACCAACGTTAGACTCATGACGGGCCCAACCGGAGACAGAGCATCAGACACCAACCAACATTACATAAAATTAGATTCTCTCTAATTCTCAGTAAGCCTTTACGCTGGAACCATCATAGAATCTGTGGCCTGACCTACCGGCGTACAATTAAAAAGGGAAGCAAAGTTGTCGACCGTGATTGGGTTAACTAACATACATGCAGTCTGTCATATAACATTTATGTTGTATCCAATCTTTTTATATCGAATAATGATTTTACGAAATCGGGTCCTGAAGTCATTACAATTATATAATTTTCTGAACTTAAATACCAAGTCTCCATAAAATTCGGGTTCTGATAGACATTGTCCAACATTGAATTTTGAAATTGAATCTGTATGTCGTCTATAAAATTTTGAAAAGGCTTTAAGTTACCGATAACCCTGATTAAGACGTTTTGCAGTTAACAATTTATGACCAAGTCAGTTACATGACTAGACACTATGGCAAAACGAATAAACTGCGAAATATAAACGCCGTAGGATGCCGCACGAGGAACAAGACCATCCAGAAAAGGAAAATTTACAAGCTCAAAATCAAACTCAACAAGTTTATCATAAGTTTTGCAAGAAACGAATCCATCTACAATAGATAGGTGTAGATCCAAAAACGGGGCCTCGCTATCAGAAGAATTTGCTTTATTTAACTGAAGTTTTAGGGGGTACATTTGACTGATCAAACCATCGAAATAGGCATTGTCAATATTTAATAAATCATCCAAATATCTAGAAGTCGAGCTAAAGGCTTCAATGATTTCAGATTGGTTTTCAAAGGAAAGGGACACCATGAAGTCTCTTTCATAAAAAAACAAGAACAAATCAGCCACAAGGGTTGTGCAATTTGTACCCATCGGAATGCCCACAAATTGTCGAAATAATTTAGTACCAAATCTTATGTAAATATTGTCAAGTAGAAATGTGAGAGCTTCACACACTTTCTGACATGACCATAAAGTATAATTTTATGCGCTTAAGAAGTGAAAAAACATTTCTTACATTACATGCAAGATACAGGGAGTCTTCCCTATGAAATGTCCATTCAATTAAATCATTAAGTTTTTTCTTTTATAAGATTATGAGGAAGTGTAGTGTAAAGGGTGGAAAAATAATAAGTAGGCAGACTTGAAGCACGAAAACGTCTGGATTTCAATTTATTTAAAGCTTCATTAGAATTGTTTATAGACCAAAACAGATTTCTCCCTGATCTTTCAAAGACTTTGTCGCAATATTTAATCACATGTTTTTTATGGCAGTAAAACATGAAGTTAATAAGTTGGAGAGTTCAGTGGTGGTACAAAAGCTTGAATTTGCAATAAACCGTGTTTTGAATGTTTTTTTTTTTATGATGGTTTGTTGGTTGATTTGAGGTTTAAAGTCCCCGTCAAAAATGTATAGGTCATTTTGGAGACGCTGTTTCCAATTTTGTGTGACTTTTACCCGCCATTGAGATGAAATGACATCTCAAGCCCTGTCGCCCAATGAAACCAATAGGGTTTATAAGCATGAACGGTCTGACTCGCAGCACTTTACCTGGACAGGCTTAGTAGTTCCTCTAAGCGGTTTACCAGTACTCGTGTGCGGTCGCTTTCAACTCTGCGAGGAAGCATAATGCAGCCCATCTATTTCTTCAATCCCCGATGGGCGGGGGCCAAAGTCTTTTATGAAGTTTAGGTAACCAATATAACGTAGGAAGCTTGTCTTCGCCTTCTGTAACACATACAGCAAACTTGGTGGCTGAATGACAAATGCGGTCATCAACTAAAGCCCTCTCTACAGCCAAAGGCTGCAGTTCATAGGCCTTAGTACCACCAAGTTCTTGCTGAAGAGTGTTAACATAGTGGGGCCATCGAACAATGACCACATTGTTAGCAGCCTTATCTGCCGGAGCCAAAACAATTTTCTTATGAAATTCTTGAATACCTAGTTTAAGGTGACGTAAAGACGTTTTATGTTTAGGCAGGTAATAAGTTCGTACTTTGAGAGTAGAAAGAAATGCGTTTGTTTACTAGTTTGTCCACTAACTTGCTTACGGGGGTCGAGACTTGGGTCTATATGTTTGAACCATAGAGGCATTGTAAAAATTAGCAATGAAAAGCAAAAGGCAAGCGTCGTCCAGTAGTTGCAAAGAGAACTAGGAGTCCCAAGAAGGTACTGTATTCAATTTTCTTCATTTCGTTGGGCACAGTAGTATAAATTCCTACTCCAGAAGGTCAGTCAGTAATAAGACGTTTCTACAAAGAGTCTGTGATCAACAAAGTAAAAACCGAAATCTATAAGAAAAAGCGTCCGAGTACCGGTTTGCGAGGCATACATCTTCTTTATGACAATGCATCTGGTCGCAAGTGTAAGGGTGTTGTCGAATTTCTGAAGCAAGAAAAATGACTCTTCTGGAACATCCGCCTTAGTCGCCAGATTTGAGTCCCCATGACATTTTCCTGTTCCCGAAGTTGAAAAAAATGTTATCTGGACCAAAATTTAACTCCAGAAGCGCACTTGGAAGTGCAGTGTACCAGTGTCTGTGTGCTATACCGAAGAAAAGCTATTTTCGGGAATTCCGCGACTGGATTTCCAGATTACAAAAGTGTGTAAATGCAAAGGGGGATTACTTTGATGGCCTGCAATAAAATAATTTTGGCTTAGATCGTTATTTCCTGTTTTATTTTACCCGTGACAGAATATTTTGGACCATCCTCGTATCATAGGTGTTTATGTCTATATGTTAGACAGTCGTGCAGGAATCAAACATTTCATACCTGTGAGAAATAAACATTAATTTCCTTGATTACGTTTCGATAAAATGTTTTCTAAACAGATCCTTACTATGTATTTGAAACGTGTTAATTGCATGGTATATTTTTTTAAGATTCTCACCAAGTCAACAGGTGAACGAAGACCTTTGATGTCCATTAGTTATAAAGTGAATACACAATGATACAATTGCATATCATTTATTTTAAACGCCATTCTAACACAGCGCGCCTATATAGGCAATGGAAAATAACTTTGTTTTATTCTACAACAAATCACGACAAAGAAGAGCGCGACGAATGACGTCATCAAAAACTGCAAATTTATGACGTCACTAGTCGATTTCCTTGACGTTAGACGGCGTAACGTCATATTCTCGAAAACGTTAGAAAAGGATATAAGTGTATGTGTTTCAGTCGATAATTTTAGCGGGATTTCTTCTAACAATGGCGCAACGTTGTGAGATTTTCAAGGAAACAACAGCATTATTGCCGATTTTTAGCCTGTTAGAATTGAAATAGATCAGCTCTAGTTTGTGATTTGTTGAGCCGATTTTTAGCCTGTTAGAATCGAAATAGATCAGCTCTAGTTTGTGATTTGTTGAGCAAAAAAACACAGTTTGTCGGTCAGTTGTAAGTAGACCAATCACGCGCGCTACGCGCTCGTGATTTGATCTTCTTTACAACTGACCTCCAAACTGTGATTTATTACTCAACAAATCACAGCCAGAGCTGATCTTTTTCTTAAATAAACGTTGGAGTTAAGTGGAATCGCCTCAAGGCAGAAATATGAAAACTATTGCAAATTTTGTATCTAAAAAATGGCATTCATAAAGACATGAAAGATAGATTTATCTCGCACAGTATCTGTTCCTATTGTAAATTACTTACAATCACTGGTAGGCATATAATAACGCAAAGGCTTCGTCGAATGGCACAGACTGTATAGACACAATAAGCAGGCGTTGCGTTTTTCTTCTACAGTGTCGTTTTCAAGTTCACTCTTCACTAGGAAAGCAATCAATGGTAATGGGACACAATCAGCAAAGAAACAAACTCGACGGAGGTTGCACCGGCACAACTTCTTTATGTACATCCTTTGCAGACCTGATGAACAAGCTAACTCTGCCATTTTGCGATCTTTGTAACACTCAGTGAGTCTCGTTTCGTGGGAATGTAATGCAGAATTTTCGTTTTCACTGCTTTGTGTTCTATTTGTACTCTCCATGCGAAACCTTGAGAATTCCAATGCTCTTAATGAGGCCAGCAGAACTACTTCCTTTTCTTTTGACTTTGTCTGGCTACAAAAGTTTGGGCATTGGTACATGCAACAACATATGTGGCTGAGACAGTACGATAAAGTTTCCTGCAACATATAAGAAACATAAACCCTTAAGGGTAATGGTAACACCTGGCATAATTTCCGCCACGTTTTTGGAAGGAGACAAGTTATTTCTGTAGTGACTAAGAACCATACACGGAGTTCCGTTTGCAAATGTGCGTTTCCAACTCGAGGGATGACCATGCTGAGCGGAACTGGCGAGGCGATGCCGAGATCCGCTCTACATGGTCATCCCTCGGGTTGAAAACGCACTCGGGTTGGAAACGCGATGGCATCTACAACAGAACACCATGTTTGATTCTTTTCTTGCACAACACCACCGAAAATTTTCTTTTGACTTTATTTAACGTTTTATTTTCCGCACACTATACTTACGTAGTCTGCCTGGGTAAGAACATCAGGGTAAGAACAGAATTTCTATCCCAGGCTAAAATCACGGTTATCCTTATTTGGAGTCTGCTCCCACCCATCGGGGCTTGGAGAAATATATTGGGCTGCACGATGCTTCCATGCAGAGCTGATACCCACCGCACATGAGTACTGGTAATCCGCTTAGGAGGTATAATTTTTCTAGAAAGGGTTATCCTTTGGAAGCAAGGAATACACCACAGAATGGGAAAATATGAAGTGTACATGTTTTCTGGGCCAGACTAGCTAGTATCGGCCATTTAGGCCTCATCAGTGACCCTCAAGTATTTTCAAAATTCCACAATGAAATTAATGATCCCAAAGGACAAGAAACAAGAGGGCCCAATGGCCCTATATCGTTCACCTGTGTACCAGAAAATCATTAGTGTAGGAGACCACTTGACATTGCTACATACTAAATATCTAAGCTCAGGCAAAGCGGTGTCCATGCTTATAAACCCTACTGGTTTCATTGGGCAACAGGGCTTGAGATGTAATTTCATCTCAATGTCTGGTAAAAGTCCCACAAAATTGGAAGAGACATCTCCAAAATGACCTATACATTGTTGATGGGGATGTAAAATCAAACAAAATCTGTGCCTTATGCTTTTGGAGAAAAATGATGCTTTTAAGTTTTTTCCAGTTTAAGTCTATAGGAGCTAATGAGCCCTGGGGCTGGACCAATTTTGACCCAAAGGGCATGGTTGGCAGGATTTATGTAGGCGACCATTTTGTGTTGCTATATACTAAATATCTAAGGTCTGTACTTCATGGTTTCAAAGAAGATGTTTGAAGCCTTTTCCATTATAAGTTTGTTGGAGTTTAGGGGCCACAGGATTTGGACCCAAGGGGCATGATTAGCAGGATTCATGTAGGCGACCACTCGACATTGCTACATGCTAAATACCTAAGCTCTGGGACTTATGGTTTCAGAGAAGATTTTTTCCCCATTTTAAGTTTTTTTTTTTTTTATTATTATAAGGGCCCTGTGGTTTCAGAGAAGAAGATTTTTGAAGTTTCTCCAATTTTAAGTCTATGGAAGCTAAAGAGCCCTGGGGTGGGGCCAATTTGGATCCCAGGGGCATAACTGGCAGGATTTATGTAGGTGGCCACTTGATGTTGATACATACTAAACATCTAAGCTCTGGGCCTTATGGTTTCATAGAAGATCTTTTAAGTTTTTTTCCATTATAAGTCTATTGGAGGTGATGAGCTGGGGCGAGGCCAATTTTGACCCCAGGGGCAGGGTTAGCTGGATTTATGTAGCTGGCTATTTTATGTTGCTAGATACTAAATATCTAAGTTCTGTGCTTCACAGTTTCTGAGAAGAACATTTTTGAAGCTTTTTACCATTATGAGTCTATGGGAGCTAAGGGGCCCCGGGGCGTGGCCCATTTCGACCCAAGGGGCATGATTAGCAGGAAATATGAAGGTGACCACTTGCCGTTGCTACATGCTAAATATCTAAGCTCTGGGCGCTGTGGTTTCAGAGAAAAAAAAATTTGAAGTTTTTTTTTCCATTATGAGTCTATGGGAGCTAAGGGGGTCCCAGGGTGTGGCCCATTTGGACACCAGGGGCATGATTGGCAGGATTAATGTAGGTGACCACTTGCCATTGCTACATGCTAAATATCTAAGCTCTGGGCCCTGTGGTTTCAGAGAAGAAGATTTTTTAAGCTTTTTTTCCATTATGAGTCTATAGGAGCTAAGTGGCCCCGGGGCGTGGCCCTTTTGGATTCCATGGGCATGATTGGCAGGAATTATGTAGGTGACCACTTGCGATTGCTATGTGCATAATATCTAAGCTCTGGGCGCTGTGGTTTCAGAGAAGAAGATTTTTTAAGCTTTTTTCCATTATGAGTCTATGGGAGCAAAGGGGCCCAGGCGCGTGGCCCATTTTGAACCCAGGGGCATGATTGGCAGGAATTATGTAGGTGACCAATTGCCCTTGCTACATGCAAAATATCTAAACTGTGGGCCCTTTGGTTTCAGAGAAGAAGATTTTTGAAGCTTTTTTACCATTTTGAGTCTATGGGAGCTAAGGGGCCCCGGGGTGTGGCCAATTTGGAACCCAGGGGCATGATTGGCAGGAATTATGTAGGTGACCACTTGCCGTTGCTACATGCTAAATATCTCAGCTCTGGGCCCTGTGGTTTCAGAGAAGAAGATTTTGAAGCTTTTTTACCATTTTGAGTCTATGGGAGCTAAGGGGCCCCGGGGTGTGGCCAATTTGGAACCCAGGGGCATGATTGGCAGGAATTATGTAGGTGACCACTTGCCGTTGCTACATGCTAAATATCTCAGCTCTGGGCCCTGTGGTTTCAGAGAAGAAGATTTTTGAAGCTTTTTTCCATTATGAGTCTATAGGAGCTAAAGGGCCCCGGGGCGTGGCCCGTTTGGACCCCAGGGGCATGATTGGCAGGAATTATGTAGGTGACCACTTGCCATTGCTACACGCTAAATATCTAAGCTCTGGGCCCTGTGGTTTCTGGGAAGAAGATTTTTGAAGCTTTTTGTTCCATTATGAGTCTATGGGAGCGAAGGGGCCCCGGGGCGTGGCCAATTTGGACCCTAGGGGCATGATTGGCAGGAATTATGTAGGTGACCACTGGCGGTTGCTACATGCTAAATATCTAAGCTCTGGGCCCTGTGGTTTCAGAGAAGAAGATTTTTGAAGCTTTTTTTCCATTATGAGTCTATGGGAGCTAAGGGGCACCTGGGTGTGGCCAATTTGGACCCCAGGGGCATGATTGGCAGGAATTATGTAAGTTACCACTTGCCGTTGCTACATGCCAAATATCTCAGCTCGGGGCCCTGTGGTTTCAGAGAAGAAGATTTTTGAATGTTTTTTTTCCGTTATGAGTCTATAGGAGCTAAAGGGCCCCGGGGCGTGGCCCGTTTGGACACCAGGGGCATGATTGGCAGGAATTATGTAGGTGACCACTTGCCGTTGCTACTCGCCAAATATCTCAGCTCTGGGCCCTGTGGTTTCAGAGAAGAAGATTTTTGAAGCTTTTTTCCATTATGAGTCTATAGGAGCTAAAGGGCCCCATGGCGTGGCCGGTTTGGACTCCAGGGGCATGATTGGCAGGAATTATGTAGGTGACCACTTGCCGTTGCTACATGCTAAATATCTAAGCTCTGGGCCTTGTGGTTTCCGAGTAGAAGATTTTTGAAGCTTTTTGTTCCATTATGAGTCTATGGGAGCGAAGGGGCCCCGGGGCGTGGCCAATTTGGACCCCAGGGGCATGATTGGCAGGAATTATGTAGGTGACCACTGGCCATTGCTACATGCTAAATATCTAAGCTCTGGGCCCTGTGGTTTCCAAGAAGAAGATTTTTGAAGCTTTTTGTTTCATTATGAGTCTATGGGAGCGAAGGGGCCCCAGGGCGTAGCCAATTTGGACCCTAGGGGCATGATTGGCAGGAATTATGTAGGTGACCACTGGCCATTGCTACATGCTAAATATCTAAGCTCTGGACCCTGTGGTTTTAGAGAAGAAGATTTTTGAACCTTTTTTTTTCCATTATGAGACTATGGGAGCTAAGGGGCCCCGGGGTGTGGCCAATTTGGGCCCCAGGGGCATGATTGGCAGGAATTATGTAGGTGACCACTTGCCGTTGCTACATGTCAAATACCTTAGCACTGGGCCCTGTGGTTTCATAGAAGAATATTTTTGAAGCTTTTTTTCCATTTTGAGTCTATAGGAGCTAAAGGGCCCCGGGGCGTGGCCGGTTTGGACCCCAGGGGCATGATTGGCAGGAATTATGTAGGTGACCACTTGCCATTGCTACATGCTAAATTTCTAAGCTCTGGGCCCTGTGGTTTCCGAGAAGAAGATTTTTTAAGCTTTTTGTTCCATTATGAGTCTATGGGAGCGAAGGGGCCCCGGGGCGTGGCCAATTTGGACCCCAGGGGCATGATTGGCAGGAATTATGTAGGTTACCACTGGCCGTTAATACATGCTAAATATCTAAGCTCTGGGCCCTGTGGTTTCAGAGAAGAAGATATTTTAATTTTTTCCCATTGTAAGTCTATGGGAGCTATATGTTGCCATGGCAACCACAATTCCCATCTGATCAGCCCAAAAACCTTATGCAGCCTTTCCCCCTTCCTGATGATGCTTCTCATGAAATTTGATCAAGATTGACCATGGGGTATTAGAGATATACTTATTTGAAATTGTTTACGGACGCACGGACGCACGAGACGGACGCACGGACGCACGACGGACGACGGACAAAAAGTGATCACAAAAGCTCACCTTGTCACTACGTGACAGGTGAGCTAAATATAAACTACACTATGTTGTAGGGCAGAGCGACTTTTTACGGCCGTCACATATTCCCAGACACCAGCTGTAGTGATGTTAAATATGCTCTAGAAAGGGTTATCCTTTGGAAGCAAGGGATACACCACAGAACAGGAAAATATGGAGTGTACATGTTTTCTGGGCCAGACTAGCTAGTTTCGGCCATTTAGGCCTCATCAATGACCCTCAAGTATTTTCAGAATTCCACAATGAAATCAATGATCCCAAAGGACAAGAAAATATAAACTACACTATGATGTAGGGCAGGAGACTTTTACGGCCGCCACACATAGGGTTTTGGAATTTTGTATGTGAAATAAGGATAAAAATATGAGTATTTTCCCTTTTTTGAGTTTCCAAAAATGATTTAGGACCATGAAATTATGTGAGCGTATTTGAGAAGATTAGTTGATTGACATTTGAAAAAGTATCCGATTATTTCCTGACTTAAATGTTAATTTATAATACTGGTAACAGACTCATGTCACGAGGTATCTTATAAAAAGTAACAGAGCTAGGACCTTGAAACCTGGTGAGCTTATTGTTTACTGGTGTTAAACAGCTAGTAAAATGATAATGAAGTCTTGAAGGCAAGCCATCTGAACATCTTAACCCATTGTATACTAGTGGACTCTTCCATTGCTATATATAGTAGACAAGTCTGTTTGTCATATAAGGGGTGGTAGGCCTATTTCATTGTTTTATTGTATTTTTGAACGGAAAATTATGTTAGCAAATGGTGCAGACCATGATCAGACGCCACGTTCTGCAGCGTCTAATCTGGGCCTGCACTGTTTGCCAAGGTACCCCTTTAGGGGTTTCCCGCATGCAATGGGTTAATGAGATATGACCTTGAAACTTGGTCAAGTGTTGAATGAAATGCCTGATAAACTATTGAAAAAGCAAATCCATTTTCATGGAATAATGCCCTATGTTAAACTGTTGAGCTATGGACTTACCAATAGGTGGGCTTATTGCGGATGAACAAAACAACCACTGAAGCGAATTTCAGAATTATATATTGAAACCCCACTTTTCTATAAAACAAAAGGACCATGCTGGTCCTATTTCGCTCACCTGAGCTAAGCGATTTAAATACTTAACATTGAAGTTTAACAAGGTGATTGCTTTGAGACTTTGTTAAAATTTTATGTTCAAGTATTGAGCCCAGGGCTATAATCTCATTACGCAAACAAGCCTATACAAACACATTGCCACCTTTATCGCCGAAAAAATCAAAATTTTACGTTGAAAAATTGTGATATTTTTTTTCAGCTCAAAATATAGATTGTGGGCACTCGTTAGAACCGCCTCATCGAGGTAGTTCTAACGACTACCCACAATCTATATTTTAGAGTTGAAATAAGAAAAATAAGGTATACCCCCGGAAACCCCAGCTTTACTACATAAAAGTGGAGTTCAAGGGAGTCAAAATTATATAGGCGTGTGAACATTCTTGGTAGAGATCCACTAAATGTGCCTATGTACCAAATATTAAAGGCCTAGGTTTTTTTAATAGACAAGAAGATTTTTTTTATAGTTTTACCTACATTTGTATATGTAAAATAAGTGACGCCTTGGGTGGGGCTATTTTTGGCCCCAGGCTATAATTTGAACATTTAAAGCAAAGGTCCACTTGATTTAGGTTTGTACCAAAAATCAATATTCTGGGCTTTCTGGTGACAGACGAGAAGATTTTCAAAGGTTTTACCTATACAAGTCTATGTAAAACATGGTGCCCGTCGGTGGGGCCATTTTGGCAGCACGGCTATAATTCGAACAATCTTGCCAAAGGCCCACTAGATGGTGCCGTGTTCCAAATATCAAAAGCTTGTGCCTTCTGGTTTAGATAAGAAGAAGTTTGAAGGTTTTCCCTATATAACTCGATGCAAAACCTGTAAGACCCTGCGAGGGTCCATTTTTGTCCCCAGAGCTATAATTTGAACAACCTTGGTAAAGATTCACTAGGTGAAGCTTTGTGCCAAATATCAAAGGCCAGGGCTATTTGGTTTCAGACAAGAAGATTTTAAAATATCTTCTCTTAATAAACTAGTAAGAAAGGCCACAATCAGAGAACACAGCCATCTCAAGTCACCTAAAGAAAGTAAGTGACATGGAGACACACACATAAACAGATGAAACATGAACGAATTGCACAAAGTCAAATAACGAATGAGACTGGAAAAGAACGACCGCCTTAGAACAATCTATAGTAAAACTACGCGGGGGGTCTTCATCTCCCGAGTTTATAAAATTTCAACCCTCGCCTTCAGTTCCAGTTCAGTATCAAACAAATTAACAATAAGAAATTGATCCGCATGACTATAATTTGAATAATCTTGGCAGAGGTACTCTAGACGAAGCTGTGTACCAAATATCAAAGGTTTATGCCTTTTGGTTTCAGACAAGAAATTTTTTAAAGGTTTCCCTATATAACTCTATGTAAAAGAAGTGGGCTCCTATTGAGGGCCATAATTTGAACAATAATTGTAGAGGTCTACTACACGAAGCTGTGTACCAAATATCAAAGGCCTGGGCTATTTGGTTTCAGACAAAACTATGTAAAACGTGTATATGTCAAAGTAAAACATGTTGGTCCCTGGGCGGCATCATTTTTAGCCCTACGGCTACAAGTTGAACAATTATGTCAGTCATCCATGAGACAGAGAATTTCATGGGTTTTCCTTATATAAGTCTACATAAAATATGGGGATCCCTGGGTTGGGCCATTTTTTATAATCTGAACAAATTCGGTCAGTTTACGTATCAACATTTTTCATGGGCAGGCTTATGGTTAAGCCATTAGCCAGTACAGTGCACATTCTTTCGCCAGAAACTGACCACTGCCCTTCTTAAATCAGCGGAAGGGAGAGAATGACTGTAGAAAAGATTTCATGAGCAATCTCCACGAAAGAATGTTGCTGACTCCGGCAGGTATCGAACCCAGATCCTCCTGATTGTCAGTCAGACGCGCATCAGACTGAGCTACCGACGCCGGCTCAGACAAGAAGCCTTTTAAAGGTATTAAATCTATGAAAAATATGTGTGCGGCTGTCACTGCCCCTTGAATGGGCCATTTTAGGCCCCAGGGCTATAATATGAACAAAGTTTGCAGTGGTCCACCAGAGGAAACTGTGTACCAAATATCAAAGACCTTGGCCTTTTCGGTTTCAGACAACATGTTCAAAGGTTTTCCCTATATAAGTCTATGTAAAATATGTAGACCCGGGCTGGGGCCATTTTGGGTCCCAGGATTTTAATTTGAACGCTCTTGATAGAGGTCCACTAGATGAAGCTACATACAAAATATAAAAAACATGGACCTTCTGGTTTGGACAATAAGTGTAAGGGTTGGATGGAAAAATCCGCCCCGAGGGTCACTGTCCGGCATCACGAGGCTTGCCGAGTGATGCCGGACAATGATCCCGAGGGACAGATTTTTCTATCCACCCCTCACACCCATAAAGGATTCTTTTTCTTGCATACCTTTCATTTCTATTGCGAATTTTGAATGCTGCTGTCACTTCGGTTACGACGTCCGCCATTTTGTGATGACACGACATGAATGTTTAGTGACGTCACGCATGACGACGCCGCGCATGAGGTTTTAATCAACCAGTGCATTTGTCAAACACGCGATTATATTCTATTTTGGGTCGGAACACCAGGGTCAGAACACAAATTTCTATCCTAAGGTAAAACCACGGATTTCCTTGTCTGGTGTGCAAAAAATTATTCGTTCATTAAACTATTTTTCTATACCGGTTTTGGCTTTTGTTAATTGTCATAACGGTAAATACCTTTAGAGTTACGGTATATGGTACTGCATTGTGCATTGGAACGCGATTTGAGGTAATCAAAGTGCATTCTATGTTCGAAAGCTCACCAAAGGTTCAAAAGGCAAAGCTCCCTGTCGAGTGCACATATTAAGACATTCTTCACCAAGCCTCATGTTTCGTGTTATGTACACAGAAAGTACGAATTTTGAACACCAGAGCAGGCTTTTCTGTACTTTTTAGTTACAAACTTATAACGGAATGAACTTTGAAATTAAATTTAAATTAACTGTAAATGTTTTGGAAAGTGGTTGCTTTCACCTTTGATAACTGTTTTTGATCTGCATCCAGCGCTTCCTTTCCCAAGGAATCTAGCAAGGATTGTAGACGGATTGATATTTTTGTTTCAAATATCTCAAGTTCCTTCCATGAGGATTGCTCTATCCCACAAGCCAACAAGTCACCCATTTCCCTCAGCCTATCATTTCCTGCATATCCATTTTCAACATCTATATCTGATTCGCTATCCATGTCTTCAGTGTTAACATTTGCAGTTTCATCTGCTGCTGCTGCTGCTGCTGCTTCTTCATTTGTGGTGTCCATCTTGTCCTCACATGTCGAGCTCGACAATTTCATTTGTTTCCTAGGCAATCCTATTTCATCGTCATCTGGAAAAGAAAATGAAAACAAGTTATATGTTGAATGCTTCGTAGTAACTCTTGAACAGATCACACCAAAGCTTACCAGAATCACGTGTTTTTATTTTCTGACACTAAATAAAAACAAAATAAATCCAATGTTCTTGATAAAGATGTTTTGAAAATTCACAAGTTTTAAGTCTCTTGACACAGTTTTGCTTCTGGTTATGTTTAACCATTACGTGTAAAGTTCATGTAATATTTGGGTTTCCTGCAAAATTTATGTTAAACGCGATGATTTTGATTTTTAGATTGTTTTTTTTTTCCTTTCTTGGATGGTGATGTTACTCGTGCTGCATCCTATGGCGTTTATATTTCGCATTTAATTCAATATGCCAGAGTGTCAAGTCATGTTACTGTAACACTCGTAATCAATGGTTAACTGCTAAACTTCCTTATCAGGGTTATCAGTATCATAAACTACGTAAGCTTTTTCTAAATTTTATAGACATCATTCCAATTTAATTTCAAAATTCAATGTTGGACTATAATCTCTTCTGCCAGCCCGGTTCATGATGGGCTGCATATTGTTTCCGCGCAGAGCTGAAACCGACCGCACACGAGTAAACCGTTTAGAGGATTTCAGCCTGCCGAGGCAAAGCAGTAGCGAGCTGTACCGCCCATGCTTATAAAATATAGAAGTGAAGGCGTTGATCAGGAACCGATACAATTAATCCACAGCTCTCATCAGAGACACCAAAGGGAAAGAAACACAAACATGAAATAACTAGACCCAAATGGAAACATCAATAGTGGAACTAGACCCTAATGGAACATCAATAGCGAAGCCCTATTTGGTTTCACTGGGTGACAAGGCTTGAAATGTGCTTTTCTCTCAGTGTCGGGCAAAAGTTCAACAAAATTGGAAGCAACGTCCCAAAAATGACCTGTACAGTGTTGACGGGGTCGTTAGACCTGATCTTAACCAAACAAAATCTTTTCTGCAACCCGAATTTTATGGTGACTTAGTACATAAATTCAGAAAAATATATACCTGCAATGACCATTATCCAGTTTCGTAAAATCGTTCTTCGATATGAAAAGATTGGGTACAACATAAATGTTATACGACAGATGGCATGCATGGTAGTTAACCCAATCACGGTTCATAACTTTGCTTCTCTCTTTAATTGCACGCCGGTGGGCCAGGCCTCAGATTTTATGATGGTTCCAGCATCAAGGCTTACTTATTATCAGAATTAATATATAATTTTATCTTACGCTGGTTGGTACCTGATAGTCTGTCTCTGGTCGGGCCCATCGGAGACTTAACTGTTTGGTGTGTATTTTTTTTTTTTTTGCTTCGGCATTTCAGTTATTTCTTGCCGTCGAGTCCTCACCATTGTTTCATCTCTGTGGTTGTTTGATTTTTGTGTTCTCGGAGATGTTACACTGATGAGTTAGGAAGCCTTCATGCGGAATGAACAAATTATCTGTCTAAATCGCGACGGACGTAAGGGCGAGGATTGCGGCCGCGTAAAATCGATTTAAGCCCCCCCCCCCTCCCCCGCCCCCAGTGAAATTCCTTTCACTGACCGTTCGGAGACGCTTTTTCTGTAGCGTTTTTTGTTGTTGTTTTCTGTTATGGTTTGTCTTTGGGTGAGTGTATCGCTTATGTCTAGCAAATTGGCCATTTTATGGGAATATAACTGTCCTTTTAGCTTTCCGCTGTTGGTGTTTCCATTAGGGTCTTGTTATTTCATGTTTGTGTTTCTTTTCCTTTGGTGTCTCTGATGGGAGTTGTAGGTCCTGTTCATTGCCTTCACTTCTGTTTAACGCCATACATTATAGTCTTTATTCTTTTCTTGCTTAAAACAAATACTGTCAATGCTCGTTAGTACCGCTTCATAACACCAATAAAATATGTTTTTAACACACAAGAAAGAAAAATATAACAAGATGAGTCATCAGACATCACAGCTCGCTTGGATTTCGTTTAACCATTACAAATAGAGTTCCAGTAATATTGAGTGTTTTAAGGCCATACATTATTGTCTTTACGCTTTTCTTGCTTAAAACACATACTGTCAATGCTCGTTAGTACCGCTTCATAACACCAACAAAATATGTTTATCGCACAAGAGAGAAAAAAATATAACAAGATCTGTCATCAGACAGCATAGCTTGCCTGGGAAAGCCGCTTCATAACACCAACAAAATATGTTTAACACACAAGAAAGAAAAATGTAACAAGATGAGTCATCAGACATCACAGCTTGCTTGGGTTTCGTTTAACCATAACTTATAGAGTTCTAGTAATATTGAGTGTTTTAAGGCCATACATTATTGTCTTTATGTTTTTCTTGCTTAACACATACTGTCAATGCTCGTTAGTACCGCTTCATTACACCAACAAAATATGTTTATCGCACAAGAAAGAAAAAAATATATAACAAGATCTTTCATCAGACAGCATAGCAAGCCTGGGAAAGTGTCTTTTAGGCCATGGGCATAAGTCGAGGTATCGTCTAATTAACTTTTGGACCTATATCTACCATCAATCAAAATATGAACCAAATCCATCGAATAATTGGGAAAATATAAGCTCTAAAATAATAATATGAATATGAGAAGCTTTTGCATTTGCAGGAGCTACTCAGATTTGTCCAGCAACAATATTAGTGAACTTTCAATATTTTGTGACAAAAAAATAATAGTGGCCTAAATTCAAACGAGTATCTTAGCGGATTTGGTTGCCACTTGTTGTTATATTTTAAACTTTGCAAGACTCGCTACTTTGGACATCTCCTTCCTGATGCCCGGGACTTCCGTGGAGTGTGGGCCATGTTTGCTGATGTTGGCTCGGTTGGGGACGCCTATAAGTCCTTGGGTAGGCGTCTCTTACCGGATGCCTCCAGATAACCTGTCTTATGAGCTACGTCGGTAGGTGTGTGCTCGGAGGGCGATGTGCTGTGTTTGCCGGGTCTTGTCCATCATCCGTTTCGGTTTCAGAACTTTGGGGTTGAGGCACACTGATGAAGATTAAATATCAGAAAGGCCTCTGTGTCACTAAATTTGGTATAGTTACGCCTTAATTTTCCTAATCTCTTTTCTGTGTTTAGATTACTCTGTAGTGGTTCGATTTTATGATTTGATGATGCACTCATGAGTTAGAAAGTTAGAAAGCCTTCATGCGGACTGAACAAATTATATGTCTAAACCACGACAGAACCAAAGTTGTGTATTGTTGGCAAGTAAAATCGATTTTAAGCCTCCCAGTGAAATTTTGATTGTTCCAAGGCGGTTCTTCTGTCGGGGTTTATTATTGTTATATTTTGTCCTTGCATATGTGTATTGCTTATATCTTTTTATTTTTGATAGCCGTTTGGCCATTTTGTGTCATTTTGGCTTTCCGCTTGTGATGTTTTCATTAGGGTTTGGTTATTTCATGTTCGTGTTTCTTTCCCTTTTGTGTCTCTGATGGGAGGGTGTGTCTCTGATGGGAGGGGTAATTTATCGATTCCTGATCGTTGCCTTCATTTCTATTTTAGATATATTCTAAATTATATAAAAATATTCAGGAAAAGTCAACATGAAAGAACACAGCTATCTCAAGTCACTGAAGGAATCGAACAAGACGCCAGGTGAAGTCCAATATAAAAATACCATCGAAAGAACGACTGCCTCGGAAGTGTCATCAGTCCAACTACTAGGGGGTTGCTACCGGTGTTCCAACCTTCGCACTCGATTCCAATACAGTAGCGATTCCTGGCTCAACAAAGCATCATGACAGCAAACTACAAATAATTTTCATGGACGAATTTAAATAAAAAAGTAATACACCTGTGTGCTAAAATGGCGTCCTTCATATGCCACGAACTAGCATTTTTTCAGATTACAATCATCTGATATTTTCTTACTTCGGAAGGGCCATGTAGTCTGCTGTGGCTCGATCTGGAACGCCTATGAGAAGCGGTTGGCGTCTCTTACATGATGTCTGCTGTTGGCCTGTCTCATGAGCTACGTTGATGGATGAGTGTTCAGAGTAGGATGTGCTTCGCGTTACGAGCCTTGCCAATCACATGGTTTGGTTTCAATCTTTTGGGGTGAAGCTACATTGATGCCGATTAAAAATCAAAAATGCCTCTGTGGAACTAAATAAGGTATAGTTATGCAATATTGGAAACAAAAATTTCTGTGTTCGTTAGAACCATCTTGCTGAGAAATGAGTATAAACAATCCAATTGTTTGATTAAACAAGAGGACCATGATGGTCCTAAATCGCTCACCTGAGCTAAGAGATTTACATGTGGGATTTTTTTGCCCAATATCTATAATTTGAACAATCTTGGTAGAGGTCCACTAAAGGAAGCTTAATATCAAATATCAAAGACCTGGGCCTTCTGGTTTCAGAAAAAAAGATTCTTAAAGGTTTTCCCCCAGAAGCCTATGTAAAAATGTGGGCTGCTTGGCGGGGCCATTTTGGTCCCTATGCTATAATTTGAAAAATCTTGGAAGAGGTCCACTACATGTAGATAAAGCTTCATACCAAATATCAAAGATCTAGGGCTTTTGGTTTCAGACAAGAATATTTTAAAGGTATTAACTATATAAGTCTATGAGTTGATGACAAAGCTCGAAAACAAAAACAACAGATGAGCTGAAAATCATTGTTGCAAACATTGCCGGCTTAGATCAAATTGCTCCTCTAGGCGCAGTCTGATCTCGATCCACACTATTTGCTTGTGTGCCAGAATACGTATTTCTTGCATATCAGACAAGGAAATCCGTGATTTTACCCTGGGATAGAAATTTATGTTCTGACCCTGGTGTTCCGACCTAAAATCGAATATAATCGCGTGTTTGATAAATGCACTGGTTGATTACGACCTCTTATGCGCCCTCGTTAAGGTTGACGTCACAGCACGTTATGTGACGTCACTAAACATTCCTGCAGTGTCATCACAATATGGCTGTCGTCGGTAACCGAAGTGCTTGCAGTATTAAAAATCCGCTCTAAGAAATGGAAGGTATGCAAGAAAAAGAATCCTATATGGGCGTGAGGGGGGGGGGGGTGGTGGAAAAATCTGTCCTTCGGGATCACTGTCCGGCATCACTCGGCAAGCCTCGTGATGCCGGACAGTGACCCTTGGGACAGATTTTTCATCCACCCCTGACACCCATATAGGATTCTTATAATCATTTTTAATTTCAATAAACTTGTTTCAAATCTTAACATTGCTTCTAACACTCCTGTTACATGAGAACGTAAAGACTCAGTGTATTGCTATCCAGCAGCTGGCAATACAATTACTGAGAATTTAATCCTTTTGTATCAAATGGAATCTTCCTTCATATATATAGCAGGAGTCCATTTCAAAATTTAGATGTGTCAGGTTTTGTCTTGTTTAAATTGGAAAATGGCTGACTTTTATGCAAACAGTGTAGGCCCTGATCAGACGCCGCGTTCAGACGCCGCAGATTCGCCGCAATCTGCGGCGTCTGATCTGGGCCTGCACTGTTTGCCAGGGTACCCGTTTTGGGGTTTCTGGTACTAAATGGGTTAAAACCAATTCCGGATTCTAGGATTCGAAATAAAATTTCTTCTAAAGGACCGAAATAACGATTTCCTTATAATATTTATTACAATTAGTGTAGGGAAGAAATTGCTGCTATCTTGATTGAGTTCGGAAATCAATGGTGCAAGCGAGAGTATGTTGAGCATAAAGCCCTTAAAGAACTAGTCAACAAACGTATTTCTTTCTATTTTAAAATCACTTATTTAATACCTCCAAAACATATGACATCTTTACGTCACCATAAACTAGGTATTCAAGAATTTCATAGGAAGTATGTTTTGGCTCCGGCAGAAAAAGCCATGATGTCGTTGTTTGACGGCTCCATTATGTTAACACTCTTCAGGAAGAACTTGGTGGAACAAAGGCCTATGAAGTACAGCCGTTGGGTGAAGACAGGTCTGTGGTTAATGACTTTCTACGCTATATTGGTTATATAAACATAATAAAGACCATATAAAGCACGGTTTATTGTTAACTCAAGTTCTTGTACCACTACATGACATTTTAAATTATTAACTTCATGTCTTACTGCCATCAATAAGCATGTGATTCAATAGTGCGAAAGAATCTATGAAACATCAGGGAGATATCTGTTTTGGTCTATTAAATTTTTTGATTAGGTTTTAAATAAACTAAAATTCAGACGTTTCCGCGCATTTGACCTGTTTACGTATGATTGTCTATGATAAGGCGATTTTAATGAGTACACATAGCATACATTTTTATTATAGAACACCGCAAAATATGTGCCAAAATTAACCCCGTTATGCCTCCTGGCAGTAACCCTCGGTGGCTAGAGTTACCCCATCTTGAACAGATTTTCATAGTTCCAAAAGGTGTTCGAGCCACTGAAATTCAACTGTATGTTTCATAGAAGTGTTATTCTTTGGAAGCATTAAACACATCGTTAGACTGAAATATATGAGGTGTAGAAGTTTTTTTTCTGTAGCAGACTAGCTACATGTAGTTTTAGTCTTCTTATTTGCTCTACAATAACAAAAGAATAAGGTAAATGTCTGATCATTTGCATTATTACTGATTGGTGCTTAACCCTTTTTGTCTCCCCGACATTATTTGAGCCCCGCCAAACGAATTTGTGTCTTCGAGCGTTCCGTCAAGACAAATTTTAACTGCGCATGCCCAGAAATTCAGAGGGGACAGGGATATGGCTTTCAGTCTGAAGGTTCATCTTGATTCACTGCTTGTATGAATGAGCAGCGAAGGTTCTGGCGAGACTGCGTGGATGCGCAGGCTCGTCTGAACCTTCGCTGCTCGCATAGGCGATAAGCACCAAAATCGCTTGACGGGGCCCATTTGGTGTTTGATGATCCAGATGTTGCTGCTGAGTTAGCTGAAAACCATCAGAAGTTTGTCGGTGTTCCAGCTGACAAGGCATCTAACAATATTGTGTTTGTTTGCAAAACACACTATATAAACTGCTTAAAAGAAGAGCTTGGTTTGAGCACTATGACAGGCAACCCAACATATAATCTTTCTTCTTTGTCCAAAGATGAAGTTCTGCGAAACAACCAATCGGCGATGCTTTCGTTTGGAATTTCCCTTCCAGAGGAAGAAATGGAACTTCCAACGTTGTATTGGATTCCTAAGCTTCACAAGAATCCGTACAATCAGAGATATGTCGTTTCCCATTGTTAGCTTTCTCTTCTTGAGCAGTAATATCCCGTCTGCACCTGTATGTGGAGTTTACGTTTCACAGTTAATCCGTTATGCTAGAGCCTGTTCCAAATATCAGGACTTTATGGAACGTGGGAAGGTTCTCACTATCAGGTTGATATGCCAGGGGTATCAAAAATCCAAACTGGTATCAACACTCAAGAAGTTCTATGGGAAGCACCATGATCTTGTTGATCCGTACAATGTGGCCATTTCCAGAATTATTCTGATGTGTTTGTCAATGCAAAGCCATAGGAAGACTTCCAAAATCTCGGACATACCCTTCTCGGCATTTATTCCTTTTCTTCGTTCAGGTCGATAGGCATGGTGGGCGAAGCTTGCTTACCAAGTAATGTTTACTATCCTAGGGCGCCTAATTACACTCTTCTGGAGTCCATGTCTGTTGGTCTAAACATTGGTATTTGCCATTGTTCTATGGATTAATGATTTTGAATTAACACTTTGGTACTACGACCTAAACTACTTTATATATAGCAGAAGTCCATTTCAAAATTTAGGGGTGTCTGGTTGTGGTTTCATAAAAATTTATTTGGAAAATGAATGAATTTTTAGCAAACAGTGGAAGCCCTGATTAGACGCCGCATTCTCATCCGGGCCTCCACTGTTTGCCACGGTACCTGTTTAGCAGTTTCCAGTCTGAAATGGGTTAAAGGCTCTTATCTTTACAATGAATAACTTTGAAAATTATCTGTAAAGTTAGTAGCATATGCCAGTTTGAACAAATGTATGCAATAGTTTTAATACCAGCTCCATCCAATCTTACGGTGACACAGTACAAGTAATGCCAAATAATATCCATCAAACATTCCATTTTCGGTTCGAATGTTTATCAATCTATCCGAAGATATAAAGCGTAGTAGTTTTTCCATACTGATGTCCATATGACTATCACGGACTTGTTGAAAATCCAGGTAACAGTTATTTATAGAAAATAGCTTTGTTATTCTAATTACTGTGAGATCAGTGTTGCATAAGAGATTATTCAAAAGAAACTGGACTGTAACAAATCTTTTGTTTTTTGGCAAACAGTGTAGACAAAGATCAGACAACATAGAATGCAGCATCTGATCAGTGTCTACACTGTTTGCTTACAGAATGGGAATTTATTTAAGGGTTAAACACTGCAGAGTTTTTAATAACTCCGTTGGGCCTATCGAACTGTTCTAAACAAGAGCAGTTCTTGACAGAGCGATGATCATTGGGTCAGATAGGCAGGCATAATGTAGGACTATTTTCTATCTTCTATCAAATAATGATGGGTCGATTCTAAGGACTTCACAAATAATATCTTTTGAAGATACGTACTTAACATTGGAGCTCACCCTAAAACTATTCCGGAATATTTGTTATCTGGAATTGTTAGGAAAACATGTAAGAAATCTAAAAATGAGTTTCAATAAATAAGCCACAATAAATGTACCAAAAGTATTAAGTCATAAAATTTTACCAATTGACTTTCGTCTTTTCATTGTTTTGTCCAGTGCTTCCTTTCTTTTCTGAGCCCCATCGTGCTCATTTAAAATGGAAAGCTGAAAACAGATAAAATAAATATTAGAAGAGCCGGCAATGACCAGGTTTCGATACAGTTACCTTACACCTCCCATCTAAGACACCAAAGGGAAAGAAACACCGGCCAACATAAAACTACGTGATCATATTTAAAACAACACAAATGGAAAACCAAAAGGACAGTTACTTTCCCACAAAACAAACATATATTAGCAGTACATACATGGAAAGACCTACAATGACAAAAATTAACCGCAACAGAATCACTGCCTTGGAGCAGTCAGTAAATACAATAGGGGATGGGCTTATATCCAGTCCATGTGAAGGGTTTCTAACTTTCTCCGAGGACAGAAAAATCAAATGAATACGAAGATGAAAGTTATTTAAGCTTGTTTTGTGTTTTACTCGTATCGACATCAAAACATAGATTAACCCTTATCTTGCTGTTCACAGCAACACCTATTTTTGGAAACAGTGTAGATTCAGATCAGATGGCTTCTGAAGAAGCCATCTGATCAGGATCTACACTGTTTGACATTCAATTTAGGAATTTGTAGGAATAAATTGCATCAAGTAATTTGATTAGTTGATAGACCCAAAAGGGTGTGGCTTAAATGAATATTCAGCAAGAGAAGGGTTAATACTCATTTTGTTAAGGAAATGCTGACTGCAACAAGTTATAACTGACTGATATTGATATGGCTTTCATAAATAGATGAAAGCTGACAAAATGTAAACCAACTAGAATTGGTAAAGGGTAAGAGCAACAGAAAAATGCTTGGAATGCATTTTATATTTTTGTGCAGAAAAAGTGATAACAATGCTCTAATTAGTCAATATTTCTTAGCCGAAATAGTACATATACAAATATGCATACTATAAACAGACAAATTCGAAGGTTAAATGCAGAAAAATGCCTGGTTTTCGTGTGCTTCAGCATTTCATTTATTTCATGGGTGTTCAGTCCTCATTGTTCAGCCCTAAATTTGTTTGACTGTATGTTCTCAGAGATATTGCACTGATGAACAAATTATTTGTGTAAACCACGATGGAACTAAAGGGACGGTTTAGGTCACATAAAGTCGATTTTAGCCTCATAGAAGTTTTACTGACCATTAGAGCGGCTTATTATTGTCATTGTATGGTTTTAAATGCATGTCCTGGTAAAAGTTTTGTTTCTGATAGATGACAGAGGCCGGCCATTTTGAGAAAGAAACTGTCCTTTTGGTTTTCTTCTTGTTATTGTTTAATTACAATTCGTTTATACGCATCCTTTTTCCCCTTTGGTATCTTGGTTGAAGCTGTAAAGTAACTGTATCGACCCAGCAGGTACATGACGTAATTGTGACGTCACATCAACGTCGGTAAAACGTCATTACGGTTATGCAACGTCACATCTACGTTGATGCAACGTCGTGACGTTGCACCGACGTTGATTTGACGTTGCTGTAGCGACGTGTGCCTGCTACGGACCTTCCCTTCTAGTTGGCTTTGTGATGTATCCCCGTTCTGTTCATCTGAGCAGAACCGTTTTAGCTATTTTTGAATAGGGTCATGTTAGCAACATTCATATGCAGTTTGAATTAAATTTGCCCAAGGGTATAGGAGTTGCCATTTTAAAATTGTTTTTTTTTGTGTGTATTTTTAGTTCTGGTGACCATCTTGTTCATCAGAGTGGAACGATTTTAGCAATTTTGGTAGGGAGAAAACTAGGCAACATTCCTGTGAAGTTGGAATTAAAGTGGTCCAAGGGTTTAGAAAGGGTTACGGAGATGTTGCACTGATGAGTCAGGAGGCCTTCATGCTGACTGATCAAATTATTTGTCTTAATCGCGACGGAAGTAAGGGCGAGGATTGTGGCCACGTAAAATCGATTTAAGTCCACCCCCACCCCAAGTGGAATTCGTTTCCGCTCCAAGGCGGTTCTTTTGTCGCGGTTTGTTTTTGTTGTGGTTTGTCTTTGGGTGTTTGTGTCATTTTTATTATTTTATTTTGGATAGCCTATTGGCCATTTTGTGGGAAAGTAACTGTCCTTTTGGCTTTCCGCTATTGATGTTTCCATTAGGGTTTGTTGTTTCATGTGTTTCTTTCCCTTTGGTGTCTCTGATGGGAGATATGGGATAACTGTATCAATTCCTGATCATTGCCTTCACTTCTATTTAGTAGTTAAAGCAAATCTTTTATGTTTTTCTATTTTTAGCTGGCGGCCATTTTGTTCATCGGAGCAGAACCGTTTTAACTATTTTGGTAGTGGGTCTTCCAAGCAATATTCCCATGAAGTTTGATTGAAATTGGCCCAATGGTATAGGAGAAGTTGTCATTTAAAGAGTTTTTCTATTTTTTTAGCTCTGGTAGCAATCTCGCTCATCCAAATGGAACCGCTTTAGTAAATATGTTCTATGAAATGGTTATCCTTTGGCAGCAAGGAATACACCACAGAACTGGAAAATATGTAGTGTACATGTTTTCTGGGCCAGACTAGCTAGTTTCAGCCATTTAGGCCTCATCAGTGACCCTCAAATATTTTCAAAATTCCACAATGGAATCAATGATCCCAAAGGACAAGAAAATATAAACTATACTATGATGTAGAGCAGGGAGACTTTTTACGGCCGCCACACATTCCCAGACACCAGCTGTAGTGACGTTAAATATGTTCTATGAAAGGGTTATCCTTTGGAAGCAAGGAATACACCACATAACTGTAAAATATGAAGTGTACATGTCTTCTTGGCCAGACTAGCTAGTTTCGGCCATTTAGGCCTCATCAGTGAGTTTGTAAGTTTGGTAATGGGTCTTCTAAGCAACCTTCCTGTGAAGTTTGAAGGAAACTGGACCAAAGGTGTCGGAGAAGTTGTCACTTAAAATTGTATTTTTTATTTTTAGCTCTGGCAACCATCTTGTTCATCAGAGTGGAACCGTTTTAGCTACCTTGGTAGAGAGTCATCTTAGCAACATTCCTGTGAAGTCTGAGTGAAATTGAGTGAAATTAGACCAAAGGTGTAGGAGAAGTCGTCATTTAATGTGTTTTTTTTTATTTTTATCTCTGGTGGCCTTTATGTTTTATCAGAGCAGAACTGTTTTAGTTATTATGGTTGAGGTTCACCTGAGCAACAATTCTATCAAGTTTGATTCAAATTGGCCCAGGGGAGTTGTCGTTAAAAGATTTACTATTTTAGCTCTGGTGGCCATCTTGCTCATCGAAGCAGAACTATTTATCTCTTTCGGTAGGCAGCCACATAAGCAACATTCCTGTGAAGTGTAAATCAAATTGGCCCAAGGGATAAGGAGGACTTAGCATTTAAAGCAAATTGTTGACGCTTTTCTGTTTTTAGCTCGGCAGCCATTTTTTCATTTGAGCAGAATCGTTTTAGCTATTTTGGCAGAGGGTGACCGAAGCAACATTTATGTGAAGTTTGAATGAAACTGGCACAAGGGTATACGAGTAAGAATGCGTTGTCATTTAAAGATTTTTCTATTTTTAGCTCTTGTGGTCATCCTGTTCATCGGAGCGCAACAAATTAAGGTATTTTAATTTGGTAGAGACCCACCTAGGCAACATTCCTTTGAAGTTTGAATCAACATGGCTTAAGGGTTTAGGAGCAGTTGACATTTAAAGCAAATTGTTGACGACAAAAGAGGGAGGAAGCACAACAGACATTCACTGATCACAACAGGTGAGCTAAAAAGTGAAGACATTATTTCTCGTGATGGAGTTCGTATATTTCTTACTTTTCTGCATATACAAAGTGACGATTGGCGAAATTTTAATAACATGGGCGCAGTCACGCACTACTAATAAGGATAAATTATCACGTTAACAAGTCATTGTAATAAACCTTTATTTATGCAAAACACATCTTTTATAGTTTTAATCGGGGTATTCTAAGCATCATAATGATAACTCACCCGTGCGACATAGTGCATTTTTCACATCTCCAAAACGACTTCTTTTCTGATGAAAATCCTTGATATTTTTCTTATAAATGCTCATTACATAGCTTGTGTGTGCTCGTAAGAACCGCCTCATTGAGGCGGTTCTAACGAGTACCCACAACCTATGCCTTGGAGCAGAAATATATTTTCTGCATATACAAAGTGATGATTGGCGAAATTTTAATTACATGGGCGCAATCACGCAAGGCCATATGTGACTACTAATAGGGATAAAATCTTAATCTTAATTTATCACGTTCAAAAGTCATTGTAATAAACCATTGCAAAACACACCTTTTATAGTTTTAATCGGGGTATTCTAAGCATTGCTTTTTCCTACAAACTTAGATTTATCTTCTTTAGAGACACTCTTTTAACTGTTTCAATGATAAATACAAAGCTTTTACAATAGATCGTTTTCTTTCTTAAAGCCTTGATTAACATACATGCATAGCCTTGTTACCTTGTGTGTCACATGTAAGAGTTTCCTCAAGATTACAGTTCCCAGGCGCAGTACTTTTCTGTGTTCATAATTATTCCAAAGTCTCAATGCTTCGAACCTCATAATCATCAGTGGAAGCGGCTCATTGTATGTACTGGAAAAACAGACATCATGAAATCACGTCTATAAAATTTTGACCCCCTTGAACCCCACTCTTATGTAGTAAAACTGGGGTTTGCAGGGGTAAACCTTTTTTTTTCTTATTTCTGCTCTAAAATATGGATTGTGGGTACTCGTTAGAACCGCCTCGATGAGGCGGTTCTAACGAGTACCCACAATCTATATTTTGAGCAGAAATAAGAAAAATATCACAATTTTTCATCTAAAAATTTTCGTTTTTTTCGGTGAATAAATTTACAATGTATTAGTATAGGCATGTTTTCGTAATGATTACACTTTGTGCTTTACAAACATCAGGTGAACGATTTAAATGAAGTGGTTCTTATATGAACCACAGTCTATGTCTTTTTGCAAGAATATGAAAAAAATATCTTAAATATGTTCTATAAAAGGGTTATTCATTGGAAGCAAAGAATACAACACATAACTTGAAAGAATGAAGTGAAAAGTTTCCTGGGCCAGGCTTGCTAGTTTCGGACAATTAAACCTTACTGTCTATGAAATGCACGAATTTGATACCGTGATGTATACAAAGCACAATTTAGACATTTATGATACTGCGCCGATGAACATGCTACTCTGCTTGGTGTGTATGTCCGAAGATTGATTGTCACTTTACACAAGGAATACTTCTTGGTGGTAAAATTTCATAATTTTTGTAGATGTCTTATCCAAAGTTTATATGATGATAAAATGAGCCGGGCGCAGCAATTCCTACAATTTACATGTATGCCTTGCGAAGACCAAGATCAGCCTGTGCATTCGCCCAATCTGATCAGAGTCTTCGTTGTGCGCTCTAATGATAGCTAAGGGGCGAATGCTCATTCATGGTTGTAGCAAGAGAAGTCTCTGGTAATACTATAGGGATGCGCAGGCTGATCTGATTCTTCGCTGGGCGCACATGTAAATTGTTTTTGTTTGTTTGTTTTGGAATTTAACGGCCCAGTCAACACTTTTTTAGATCATTTTTGAGCCGGTCAGTTTACCTATCCACTTTTGTCCTGGGCAGGCTTTTACGTAAGAAGTTAACCAGTACAGCGCACATTCTTTCGCCAGAAACTGACAACTGCCATTCTTGAGTCATCAGAAGGGAGAGAATGACCGTAGAAAAAACTTTTTGATCGATCTCCACGAAAGACTGTTGCCGACCCCGGTAGGTATCGAACCCGCGTCTTCCTGATCACCCGTCAGACGCGCATCCGACTGAGCTACCGAGGCCGGCCACACGCAAATTGTAGGAAATGTTGTGTTCCAGCTCAAATCTATTACCATTCGCTTCTAAATCCGAGAAATCCTCTTGTCTACTTGTCAACACGGAAAGCATATGCCCTTCTAATTTGGATGACCCTTATTTGGCCGTGTTTTATTGCATGTATTCATTTTCTGTCCATCTAATCTAAACTTGCGGAACTGAGCATTGCATAACCATCACCAAATGGCTAAAAGTTTACATAATGACTTCCAGGTAGCGGTTGGAACCCACCTAAATGGTAACTCTGTATCTGCCAGACGCCCTGCTACTGATCCTAGTTTGATCGTAGCTCACATAAGACGCAGACTTTAGTGTCGTCTGGTCACTGGACCAATGGCGCTGTGAACTGGTCTCTGATGAGAGCAAATACTCTGTTTTGCTCGTGGCAAGCGTGTTCGTGTGTGTGTGTGTGTGGGGGGGGGTCAGAAGTGTAGCATTGTAGAATATGTTAGACTAGATGGGAGGCTCAGTCATGTTCTGGTAAAATTTCTTTTGCAGGGCGCACAGACTTACATAGGGTAGACGGAGGCAGATGAGATTTTGGATTCTGTTGTCAGACTAGTTCTTAATGCAATCGGCGATAATTAACGATAATGCACTGAACTTTCAAACATTCTGACACGACTATTGGCAAAAATTCACTTTTTAACTTTCCTATGAAATAGAAAAATCCAGAAAATTGTTTTTCTTAGTTTCTTCTTAATCGCACTTTGTTAGACCTGGTTTAATATCTGGATTTTCTGTGTATTGCATTTTCAAAAACAACTGAGTATTCCTTGAATTATTTTGATCAGTGTATTACCTGTCTGATGGCGGTACTTTGCCATTGATCAAATCGTCAAAATCCTGACCTGGATCTGGAACCAGCGAAGTGCATAAAGGTTGGTAAAACATGCATGTCTGTTTTCCACTCAACACTCCCGGTACATCATTAGCCCCAAACGGAAACAATGACGACAATGGAGGGAGCTCAACCCATGTACTCTGTGTCGGAACCAAGGTTAAAGTTCTGAAATAAAGAAACAAGAGGGCCATGATGGCCCTGGATCGCCCACCTGATCCACAGAGTAACAAGTGGGCCCCGGGGGGGGGGGGGCATTAATGACCCCAGGGTTATAATGTGCATAATGTTGAGTGAGGTCTAAAAAGGTGAAGCTTCATACCAAATATCAACAAAGGCTATAATTTGAACAATCTAGGCAAAGGTCCACTAGATGAAGCTACACATCAAATATCAAAGACCTGGGCCTTGCGGTTTCAGAGAAGAAGATTTTTTTAAAGATATTCCCTACATAAGCCTATGTAAAACCAAATGGTCCCGGGAGCGGCGGCATTTTTGGCCCCAGGGATATAATTTAAACAATCTTGATAGAGGTCCACTAGATGAAGCTTCACACCAAATATCAAAGACCTGGGCCTTGCTGTTTCAGAGAAGACGATTTTCAATGATTATCTCTATAAAAGTCTATGTAAAACCAAAGGGCCCAGGGGCGTGGGCATTTGTGGCCCGAGGGCTATATATTGAACAATCTTGGTAGAGGTCCACTAGATGAAGCTCCATACCAAATATCAAAGACATGGGCCTTGCAGTTTCAGAGAAGAAGATTTTTAAAGACTTCCCTGTATAAGTCTATGTAAAACCAAAGGGTCTCGAGGCGGGGGGCATTTTTGGCCCCAGGGCTATAATTTGAACAATCTTGATAGAGGTCCACTAAATGAAATTTCACACCAAATATCAAAGACCTAGGCCTTGTGGTTTCATAGAAGAAGATTTTTAAAGATTTTCCCTCTATGTAAAACCAAAGGGCCACGAGGTGGGGGAGTTTTAGGTCTCAGGGCTATAATTTGATCAATCTTGGTAGAGGTCCACTAGCTGAAGCGTCATACCAAATATCAATGACCTAGGCCTTGTGGTTTCAGAGACGAAGATTTTTCAAGATTTTCCCTATATAAGTCTATGTAAAACCAAAGGGCCCCAGAGCGGGGGCATATTTTTGGTCACAGGGCTATAATTTGAACAATGTTGGTAGAGGTCCACAAAATGAAGCTTCATACCAAATATATTGTGGTTTCATAGAAGAAGATTTTTAAAGATTTTCCCTTATATAAGTCTATGTAAAACCAAAGGGCCACGAGGTGGGGGCATTTTAGGTCTCAGGGCTATAATTTGAACAATCTTGGTAGAGGTCCACTAGCTGAAGCTTCATACCAAATATCAAAGACCTGGGCCTTGCAGTTTCAGAGAAGAAGATTTTTTAAAGATTTTCCCTATATAAGCCTACGTAACACCAAAGGACCCCGGGGCGGGGGCATTTTTGGCTCAAGCACTATAATTTGAACAATCTTGGTAGGGGTCCACTTGATGAAGCTTCATACCAAATAGCAAAGACCTGGGCCTTGCAGTTTCAGAGAAGAAGATTTTTAAAGATGTTCCCTATATAAGCCCATGTAAAACCAAAGGGCCCCAGGGCGGGGGCATTTTTGGCCCCAGCACTATAATTTGAACAATCTTGGTAGGGGTCCACTAGATAAAGCTTCATACCAAATATCAAAGACCTGGCACTTGTGGTTTCAGAGAAGAAGACTTTTAAAGATTTTCCCTACATAAGCCCATGTTAAACCAAAGGGCCCCGGGGCGAGGGAATTTTTGGCCCCAGCACTATAATTTGAACAATCTTGGTAGGAGTCCACTAGATGAAGCTTCATACCAAATATCAAAGACCTGGGCCTTGCGGTTTCAGAGTAGAAGATTTTTTAAGTTTTCGGTGAAAAAAAAATCTATTTTTGGCTCCTGTGACCTATATCTACAACGGACCAGAACCATTTGACCAACTTTGAAAGGGGACTACCTAAGGATCATTCCTGTGAAGTTTGGTCAAAATCCGATCAGTGGTTTAGGAGGAGATGTCGTTTGAAGAAATTGTTTACGCACGGACGCACGACAGACGACGGACAAAAAGTGATCCCAAAAGCTCACCTCGTCACTACGTGACGGTGAGCTAAAAAATGGGGAGCTTAAAGGCTCCCCGCCCCCGGAAGCTTATGCTGCCGGCCGTTCTAAGGCGATGTTTCTGGTGTTGTTATTTTAATGTTTCTTTGTTTTATTTTCTACCAAACAATTCTACTTTTTGTACTTTATTGTGCATGGTTGTAAAGTGCTTTCTAGCAGTCTAGCTACCAAGTTTGAGGTGGCTGATTGTTCCGCTTCTTAAGGAGTATGGACACACCTTCAACGGAGGCAACTTCTGCGAAAGTATTTTTTGTCTCCCATGTCGATATGGGTCAACTCTTAAATTAGTCTAGCTATTTAGGAGTAGAATTAAAATAAAAAATGAGTTCCTTTAGAGCAATGAAAACATTCATAAGAAAGAAAATGGGTCATACTACGTAGTTTCGGCTAATAAAGCCCCTGTAATTTTTAGAAGTCATTTTAAGGTTTATTTATTTTGAGTTCCGGTAGCTGTCATGTTCAGTGGAGCAAGAGGATTTGAAGCAACTTTGTCAGACAATCACCCATGGGTTGTTCCTTTGAAATTGTTTTGCATTTGGGGATGAAGTCTTTCCACCAAAACTTCATAAAAAACCTTACAAAGCACGGTTTATTGCAAATTCTAGTTCTTGCACTACCACTGAACTTTCTAAATTATTAACTTCCTGTCTTACTGCTATTAAAACGCATGTAATTAAATATTGTGATAAAGTCTTTGAAAGATCAGGAAGAAATCTGTTTTGGTCTATAAAAAATTCGAATGAGGTTTTAAATAAATTGAAATCTAGACAGTTTCGTGCTTCTAGTCTGTCTACCTACGATTTTTCCACTCTTTACACTACACTTCCTCATAATCTTATAAAAGAAAAGCTTAATGATTTAATTGAATGGGCTTTTCACAGAGAAGATTCTCTCTATCTTGCATGTAATGTCAGAAATGCATTTTTCACTTCTAAAGAGCATAAGAATTATACACTTTGGTCATGTCAGAAAGTGTGTGATGCCCTCACCTTTCTACTTGACAATATTTATATTAGATTCGGTACTAAGTTATTTAGACAAATTGTGGGTATTCCAATGGGTACTAATTGCGCACCTCTTGTGGCTGATCTGTTCTTGTATTGTTATGAAAGAGACTTCATTTTGTCGCTTTCCATTGATAACCAATCTGAAATTATTGAAGCTTTTAGCTCTACTTCTAGATATTTAGATGATTTATTAAATATTGATAATACCTATTTTGATGGTTTGATCAGTCAGATTTACCCCCTAGAACTTCAGTTAAATAAAGCAAATTCTTCTGATACCGAGGCCCCGTTTTTGGATTTACATCTATCTATTGTAGATGGATTTGTTTCGTGCAAAATTTATGATAAACGCGATGACTTTGATTTTGAGATTGTAAATTTTCCTTTTTTGGATGGTGATGTTCCTCGTGCGCCATCCTATGGCGTTTATATTTCGCAATTAATTCGATTTGCTAGAGTGTGTAGTCATGTAACTGACTTCAACACTCGTAATAAATTATTAACGGCTAAACTCCTTAATCAGGGTTATCGGTACCATAAACTACGCAAAGCCTTTTCAAAATTTTATAGGCGCCATTCTGATTTAATTTCAAAATTCAATATTGGACTTAAATCTCTTCTGCAACAAGGTCTATCGGAACCCGAATTTTATGGTGACTTAGTATATAAATTCAGAAAAATATATAACCGCAATGACTTCAGCACCCAATTTCGTAAAATCATTCTTCGATATAAAAAGATTGGGTACAACATGGATATTATACGACAGACTGCATGCATGGTAGTTAACCCAATCACGGTTGGCAACTTTGCTTCCCTCTTTAATTGCACGCCGGTGGGTCAGGCCTCAGATTCTATGACGGCTCCAACGTAAAGGCTTATTGAAAATTAAAGAGATAATGTTGGTTGGTGCCTGATGCTCTGTCTCTGGTCGGGCTCATCGGAGTCTAACTGTTGGTTTTCTTTTGCTCCAGCATTTCAGTGGTTTCTTGCTGTCGAGTCCTCACCGTTGTCTCACCTCTGTGGTTCTTTGATTTCTGTGTTCACGGAGATGTTGCACTGATGAGTTGGGAGGCCTTCATGCGGACTGAACAAGTTGTTTGTCTGAATCGCGACGGAAGTAAGGGCGAGGATTGTGGCCACGTAAAATCGATTTAAGCCCCCCAGTGGAAATCTTCCACTGACCGTTCCAAGGCGGCTCTTCTGTGGCGATTTATTTATGTTGTTGTTTGATACTTACTGTGTGTATCACTTGTGTCTTTTAATTTTGGATGGCCATATGGCCATTTTGTGGGAAAGTAACTGTCCATATGGCCTTCCTTTGTTTAGGTTTCCATTATGGTCTGGTCGCTTAATATTTGTATTTCTTTCCCTTTGGTGTCTTTTATGGATGGAGTAAGTTAATTGTATCAATTCCTGATCTTTGTTTTACTTCTTCTTTTCAAAAGTTCCCTTTGAAAATACAGAGTTGACTTAAATATCACTAGCTCCGCAAATTGTGGACATTGAGGGTTCTAGAGCACCAGGCAGAGATCAAACTGCTCAGTCTAGCCACTTACAATGTCTCATGGTGACGGGTGGGATTTGGTGGGTGGGGGGGGGGGGGGTGGCATCAGAAGCTAGACATGAGTCGGTGGTTCCCTTTGACAATACAGAGCTGACTTGCTTGTATGTCACTATCTGGGCACATTGTGGACAATGAGGGTTTATAGTGCACCAGACGGAGCTGAACACCGGCTCAGTCTAACTTAAAATACCTTGTGGTGATGAGGGGGTGGGGAGCAGAGCTAACATTAGAAACTAGACTTATGAGTCAGTGGTTCCCTTTGATAATACAGAGCTGACTTGTTCGTACGTCAATATCTGAACACCTTGAGGACATTCAGGGCCAGGTCCTAATGCCCGTGACGGAGATGAACCAGCTCAATCAGTCTTACTTACAATGCCTCATGGTGACAAAAGGTGATCCCTGGCACTGATTTTCACACCACCTTTACCCAGTACTAAGCCAATCTGACGACAGCTCCATAGCCTTTGCAGACTTCCATTGTGGAATTTTGAAAATATTTGAGGGTTACTGATGAGGCCTAATTGGCCGAAACTAGCTAGTCTGGCTCAGAACACATGCACACTCCATATTTTTAAGTTCTGTGCTGTAATCCTTGCTTCCAAAGGATAACCCTTTTATAGAATATATTTAACGTCACAAAATCTGGTGTTCCACCCCCGCCAATCGGGGCTTGGAGAAATAGATGGGCTGCATGATGCTTCCACGCAGAGCTGAAACAGTCCGCACACTAGTATTGGTAACCCCTTAGAGGATCTAAGCCTGTCCAGGAACCGCGGTGCGAGTCGGCCCGTCCATGCTTATAAACCCTATTGGTTTAATTGGGCGACAGGGCTTGGGATGTCATTTCATCTCAATGTCGGGAAAAAGTCCCGTAAATTTGGAAGCAACGTCTCCAAAATGACCTATACTGTGTTGACAAGGACGTTAAACCTCAAATCAAACAAACAAACAAACGTCACTACAGCTGGTGTCTGGGAATGTGTGGCGGCGGTAAGAAGACTCCTTGCCCTACATCATAGTGTACACTCCATATTTTTCGGTCCTGTGGTGTATTCCTTGCTTCCAAAGGATAACCCTTTTATAGAACATATTTGACGTCACTACAGCTGGTGACTGGGAATGTGTGGCGGCCGTAAAAAGTCTCCCTGCCCTACATCATAGTGTAGTTTATATTTTCTTGTCCTTTGGGATCATTGATTCCATTGTGGAATTTTGAAAGTATTTGAGGGTCACTGATGCGGCCTATTTGGCTGAAACTAGCTTGTATGGCCCAGAAAACATGCACACTCCATATTTTTCAGTTATGTGGTGTATTCCTTGCTTCCAAAGGATAATCCTTTTATAGAACATATTCTCATGCAAAAAAGTTACCATTATATTCATAACATACCCCACCTGACCAAGTTACTGTCAAAATAATCATTCTGAGCAAGTTTGATGATGATCGAAACAAAACTGTGACATCAAGAGTGGTCGAAACGTTTTTTACGATTTGACCTACATTTTGAGCCGACATGATCCATATTCAAACTTGAGAGAGATATTGTCAAGATGATCCTTCTGAGCAAGTTTGATGGCGAACAAACAAAAACTGTGGCCTCTAGAGTGTTCATAAAATTTTCTATGATTTGACCTAGTGACCTACCTTTTCACCCGACATAACCCATATTCAACCCTGACCGATATATTGGTGTGATGAATATTCAGCAAACATAATGCATTCTTTCATTGCCAGAACATTACGATAACACGCCCGTGTGACATACTGCATATTTTCACTCCAAAATAGCCACTTTTCTGATGAAAACCCATGAAAGTTTTCTTAATAATGTTGCAAATAAAGGTTGTGGTGCTCGTTAGAGTTGCCTCATTGGGGCGGTTCTAACGAGTACCCATAACCTATGTCTTGGAGCAGAAATAAGAAAAAATGTATACCCCTGAAAACCCCAGTTTCCTCCACATAAAGTGGGGTTTAGGGGAAGTTCTTTTCATGGACTCCACTTCTATTTTGCAAACGTGATGAAAACAGAAATTTTCTGATGACATTTAAGAAAGTTTTCTTATTTCAGCTTAAAAACAGATTTTCTTATTTCCACTTCAAATTTTGATTGTGGGTGATCGTTAGAACCGCCTTAATGAGGTGGTTCTAACGAGAATCCACAATAGACGTTTTAGCAAGGAAAATTAATATAATGAATTCCCTTGTAAACACATATTTCGCAGTATAAACGAGGTACCCATAACACATACTTATTAACTTCACTTTCATTAACACATTTGGTACCAGAAACCCCTATAGGGGTACCTTGGCAAACAGTTCAGGCCCAGCGTCTGATCAGGGCCTACACTGTTCGCTAAAAGTTCAGTCATTTTCCAAACAATTTTGGAGGAAACAAAACCTGACACCCCTCAATTTTGAAATAAACTCCTGCTATATATAAGGAGGAAGATTCCATTTGGTACAAAAAGGGTTAACAAAGGAGAAAAACATTTTGAAAGACCAAGTCCACTGACAGTTTATTTATCCCCCTTCATATTGTCTTACTTGTTAAGATTCTGACAGAGAAGAATAAGGTCACTTCGAGCTTGTCCCTTGAACTGCAGGATGTAGAGGGAACACATTCGCTCTATCGTTTTCAGTAGAAAGCCACATCTCTTTGCATTCTCTGACCTAGCTAAAACAAATTAAAGAAAACAGGTAACAAAATGTGTCTGCGTTTATTTCCAAACGTACTTGAATTTTGGTGCAAATGACGGCATGTTTTTCATGAGTTCTGATATAATAAGACGACCTTATTCACACTTTTGCATTATCTGCTGGTTCCTAGTCTGAAGGTTATCAGCATTGGAAAAACCGGTAGCCAGACCCCACTGACCTTAAAAGGTCAGGGGAGTCTGATTACCTGTTTTTCCAATATTGACAATGTGCAAGCTGGGAGCCAGCAAATAATGCAAATATGGTGAATGATCGTGTTTCTTTTTACTCTGTACCAACTAAAATCTTTTTTGGAAGTCCTGGCCCCAAAGTTATTAAACTCTTTTCATGCTCAACTCAACTGAGCATGAAATTTGTGGTGCTCATAAAAATTATATACTAAGAAGTTGAGCGATTTTTCTTTCTCAGATAGCAGAGAATGTCATTTGTCCTGCTCACAAATTTTAAAATGACATCAATTGTTGACATTTTAAAATTTGTGAGCAGCTCAAGTGAGTTGAGCATGAAAAAAGTTTTATAACCTCGGGGCCTGGTGAAATTTTAAATCAGCCCCACTGACCTGGTGCCTTGGCTCAAACTACCGGTGTCTAGAACAAATCACCATCACCATGCTCCCAAGGCTGCTCCTACCACTGATGTTCAAACTGCTTTTGTGTTAAGTATTTTACATGTGTCGAAACAATTACGGTACTGGAACAAAGACTGTTCGCCGGCCTCGGTAGCTCAGATGGATGTGCGTCTGACTGGTGATCAGGAGGACGCGGGTTCGATACCTCCCGGGGTCGGCAACATTCTTTCGTGGAGATTGATCACGAAATCTTTTCTACGGCCATTCTCTCCCGTCCACTGATTCAAGAGGGACAGTTGTCAGGTTCTGGCTAAAGAATGTGCACTGTACTGGTTCACCGCTTACATATAAGCTTGCCCAGGAAAAGTGTGGATAAGTAAACTGACCGGCTCAAAAATGACCTAAAATAGTTTTGGCTGGGCCGTTAAACTCCAATACAAACAAACAAAGACTGTTAATTTATTACCGGCCCCGATAGCTCAGTTGGTAGAGTGTCCGCTCCGGGGAACGGGAGGTCTCGGGTTCGATCCCGGGCCGCGACATACCAAAGTCGTTAAAAATGGTACTAGCTGCTCCTCGTTTGGCACTCAGATTTACGGGGTAGAGCTAGGACTGGTCGATCCAGTGTCAGGATAATGTGACTGGGTGTGGTATCATGTAATGTGTCTGGGACATGATACTTCAGTGAGGCAGCACTTTAAACGTGAGCATTGAGCTCCCTGTCGCAACCAGACACCGTCGTGATATGACTGAAAAATTGTTGAAAGCGACGTTAAACCCGAATTCACACACACACACACACACACACACACACTGTTAATTTATTGTGGACCTATTTTCGATCAAACTTATAGTAGAGGTAATACTTACAATATGACAAGAGATTCACGACTATAATATAAGAATCTTATATGGGTGTGAGGGGTGGATGGAAAAATCCGTCCCGAGGGTCACTGTCCGGCATCACGAGGCTTGCCGAGTGATGCCGGACAGTGATCCCGAGGGACGGATTTTTCTATCCACCCCTCACACCCATAAAGGATTCTTTTTCTTGCATACCTTCATTTTTAGCGCAAATGTTTAATGCTGCAGTCACTTCGGTTCCAACGTCCGCCATATTGTGATGCCACTACAGGAATGGTTAGTGACGTCACGTAACGTGCATGACGTAAACCTTAACGACGGAGCATACGAGGTCGTATTCAACCAGTACATTTATCAAACACGCGGGAATATTCGATTTTGGGTCGGAACACCAGGGTCAGAACATAAATTTCTATCCCAGGGTAAAATCACGGATTTCCTTGTCTGGTGTGCAAGAATATACCTTCTGCCATGGTTCTAGGAAGGATGTTTTCAGGTGAACCAGTGAAATTTCTCTTACTACTGTTATTGGCTGTTGTTAACATAGCTTAATGGTGCTCGTAAGGACCGATTCATGGAGGCCCATGAGGCGGTTCTAAGGATTACCAATAATAAGCGATTTTGAACAAACATAAGGAAATAGTGTAAACCCTTGTAAATTTTACTTTTCTATGTAAAAAGTGAGATAGCAAGGGTATTCCTTGCACGCATCACGAAAACACGCCTATATAAGTTTGACCCACTTAAACCCCACATTTATAAAGTAAAATGGTGTTTACAGGGGTATATATTATTTTTCTTATTTCTGCTCAAAAACACAGAGGGTGGTACTCGTTAGAACAGCCTCACCATGGGGTTCTTACGAGTTCCCATAGATTTTGGTACTCATTAGAACCGCCTCACTTGTGAAGAGATTTCCCATGAAATAAGTCGTAGTTCCGTTCACACTATTTTGACTGCCGGAGTGGCAAGGCATGAGAAAGATAGCGGCTAAGTGGATCCCGCACTTTTTGTCAAAAACTGAAAAACAACTATGGATGGAAAAATGCTCTGAACATTTACACAGATATATGATCTATGATCGAGGGTGGAAACAAATTGCAACATATTGTAGCAATAGAAGAAACTTCGTCCAGACTTGAGACTACCTGACTATGATTTGTTTCCAAAATTGAAAGAACCACTTCGAGGAACATGCTATGACGATTTGCACGAGTTATATATAGGTCAGTGAACGCAGTCGTGGGGGGATATCCTAGCAATTGGTGCAAGGAATTACCACGGACATGTGAGTCAACGATTGAATCGGCGAGACATTACACTGAGGGAATGTAAACACAAACATGTAATTACATTTGATCATATTTTAGAAATTAAGCAACCTTCACTATTTATCAGATGACTCTCGTATATCAAAGTAGTAAGAATTATTTACTCAGGTAATCGCTCAAGCCACCAAAACACTAAACAGTGACATGAACGCACACACACACACACACACACACACACACACACACACACACACACACACACACACACACACACACACACACACACACACACACACTAAAACTAGCAACACAAAAGCAATTACCATATATCAGAGTACATTGTCTTGAAATTCTACATATTGAAAATATAGCAAAGTCAGATTTCTTAAGGTGTGGCCCATATGAGAAACCAGAAACGGTTAGGAGTAAGGCAGCGGGGAAATCAACACCCGAATTTTTAAAATTCAACTCTCGCCCCAAAATTTTGATGCCTTATCATAGATAAGCACACTAACATGAGCTGTTATCATACCCATCATCATCCAATTTTGTACTCGATGGAATCTTCCCTCTTATATATAGCACAAGTCCATTTCAAAATTTAGTAAACTCCAAAGCGGACAAATACATATACACATGTAATAGTATTAACATTACCAAAGCTTTGGATTTCCTCAAATTACTCTCTCAAAATTGCTTTTTCAAACATGAGAATTTAATAACTGCTATTTAAACAAAAGGCATTCAACGTATAAATTTTTAAGCTTTCAGTTGAACTGCCCTCTCGCAGTAGCCTTTGCTGGATTACGATGTCCGCCATTCTGAATTTACTGAACAGTTGATGACAAAATTCATTACACAAAACAAAACTTTATTTCATTGATTTTCATTATTAAACTCTCATTCTAACATAACTTTTTCCCAATGAGCCTAATGGAACTGTCGCCGTGACTAAATTTCAATAATTAGTGCGTGCAGAAGGGCGTGTCTGATCACCTAGCATGGAAATTACTTCTCACAACCTCCACTGCAAAAAAAATTCTTTGACGGGGAATATGCGATCACATTCCCCACCTGAAAGCGATATTTGCCCGAGGAGTAAGGCGAAATAACTGTTTACATGCAACTTCATCTTGTTAGGCGAGGATCAATATCACTTTCAGGCGGATAATGCGATCCCATGTTCCCGTTCCCAGTTTAGGGTAAAAAACACCAAATATTATTGTTTGTTCTTTCTGTAAATTTTGATTGATAGGGATAATCGGTTAAAGAGAAAATGCTATTAAAATCTCATTTCCTTTAGAATCATTGATTTACAAGCTTGAAATTAGAGTTCTGGGCATAGCCGTTCAAAACTAACAGAGCCTTTAATCAACCTATCTTTAAATTTGGATCATTAACCCATTTTGTACCGGAAATCCTCAAACGGGTACCCTGGCAAAAAGTGCAGGCCCCGATCAGACGCCGCAGAACGCAGCGTCTAATCAGGGCCTCCACTTTTTGCTAACAGTTCAGTCAGTTTCCAAATAAAATTTGACGAAAGCACAACCTGACACCCCTAAATTTGGAAATGGACTCCTGCTATATATAAGGAGAATTCAATTTGGTACAAAAAGGGTTAAATATAGCGAATTATTAATAATTTCCCGCGGTACAACGTATAGCGGGAAATTTTTGTCTTAACAGAACCGGTTTAACAAGACGGTTTGGTTTGTGAGTGGGGTTTACAAGCACGTGCAGTAGTTTATAAAAGCTGTAGAAGGGTGTTGGCAAGGCAGTTTCTAGCGAGTTCTCATCGAATCAAGACGTTACTTTGATTTCTCAAAAAAGATGGACGCAGAAGATGTAGATGAACGGGTCACTCAGAAAGTTCGCGAGCTGATGCGCGATAACCAGCAGCAGTTGATGCAGGAGATGACTAGTCTTATTCAGAAGATAAGTGACCAAAATACGAGTTCTAATGAAGAACAGCTTATTAAAATTAGCGGTATTATCGCCACAGGAGAAACCCCAAAGTTTAGGAAGAAGAGTAATGAGGAGCAGTACAAACTTAATTCCAAGGTCATGCTGAGACTCGACGAGGCAGAGAAGGGTATAGAAAGCTCAAATGCAGAGAGAGTCAAAGAAAAAATAGTTGAAGGTAAATTCGTTTTTAAAAAAAAAAAAAAAAAAAAAGCCCCTAAAAAACCTTGAACGCTTTAAACCCACTTTACAATGTGAAGTTGGGGTTTGCATGGGTAAATATTATTTTCTTATTCCTGTTCAAAACGTGAGGAAGATGTTTACATAGAACAGCCTCATGCAGGTAGGAAAATTCGTAGAGTCACCAAAAAAAAAAAAAAAAAAAAAAATGGAAGAACAGGTAAAGTATGAAGTTTGAACGATCTATAGTAATGCGTATTAGCCAAAGAACAGTAGAATAAAATATGAAACGACCTCCGGAGGTTTGGTAAGGATTCTGAGCTATACTGGTTAAATGTGGGAATCAGTATGTAGAGTAAGAGTATGAACACAGGAATGAACGTAAGGAGTTGGCGAGTCAAAGAGCTGTAGAAATTATTTGGTTTTATTTAAAGCTGAGACATGTTACGTATGTATATACAGGGTTATAAAAGGTGTATTGGGTAAATAGCACCGAAAACGAAAAATACATGTAGTATGCGATAGGAAATACCAGTTTATTTGTACAATCAATAATAATAATAATAATAATAATAATAATAATAATAAAAAGACACTATGGCGGTTCTGTTTTGGATTATCATTTCAGCTAAAGATCTCTTGAGACACAGACAAAAGATTATAAAACTGGCTGATCAGTCCGAGCATGGGTGGCGAACTGTTGCTGAGTACGAGACAAACCCAATAGCGAGTGACAGTGAGGACGAGAAACGCATATACAGGGCGGAGGTGCGAGCGTCAAGGAAAAGCAGAGTCGACAGGGGCGGAAAACGTGGTCGGTGGCGTGGTCATCCTTACCGTAGGAGTACTACTTATAGGCGGGCGGTCGACAGCAGTCAAGTGGAAAACACACAGGCGCAAACACAGCAGACTAAAAGGCCGGGTCTTTGCTTTGGTTGTTCTATGCCGGGACATTGGAAGTTTGAATGCCCGAATACGAAGGCTACTTGGGCTAATAATAAGATAAGTAGTTTTCATAATTTGATAACTTGTGAAGAGCAAAACAAAACGAATATTAATGGGGGGCTAAATTGTAAAGAAAGTGAGGCAAAATTTAGTAGCAGTGATAAAGTCTCAAAAATAGATGAATGTTGTTCACCAGCAGGTAGATTAAGACTGGCTTACGAAAAATGGAAGGAAATAACAGGTGATGTATACATATTAGAAGTCATTAAAGAGGGTTACAAATTACCTTTAAAGGCATCTCCTCCAAGCATTGTTTTAAATAATAACAAATCGGCTAGGGAAAACATGTCTTTTGTTCAAGAAGAGGTGGAAAGTTTAGTTAAAAAGAGGGTCGTGTCCCAGGTAAAAGAGGTTCCTAAAGTTGTTAACCCGCTTACAGTGGCATATAGCAGGAAGGGCAAACCCCGCTTAGTATTGGATTGTAGGCATATTAATCAGTATCTTCATGTGTTCAAATATAAATATGAGGACATAAAGATTGCAGAAGAATTGTTTGAAGAGGGGTCTTTTCTGTTTACTTTTGATCTCAAAAGTGCGTACCACAGTATTGATATAAATAGTAGCTCAAGATCTTGGCTAGGGTTTTCTCTACAAACAGACGGAAAGGTAAAATATTATGTCTTTAATTCTCTGCCCTTTGGTTTGGCTACGGCAGGACATATTTTTTCGAAAGTCTTAAGAGTGGTAGTGAAGTTCTGGAGAGAAAAGGGGCATAAGATTATAATGTTTCTAGACGACGGAATCGGTGGTAGTACGAGATATCGAAAAGCATTGCTATCTGGAACTTTTGCTAGAGAAACTCTTCTTAGTTTGGGATTTTTGCTTGCAAATGAGAAGTGTCAATGGAGTCCAACACAGCAGGTAACATGGCTAGGTCATAACATAGATATGGTTAATGGTAAGCTGTTTATTACGGAAGAAAGAATTGATAGACTAGAAAAGGCCATAAGATCACTTTTATATCAGATTGAAAATGATCATTACAGTTTGGTTCCCGTAAAAGCACTTGCTTCTGTTGTGGGCCAGATCATTTCTTTGCAAAATGTTATAGGTAAGAAGGTAAGATTACACACTAGACAGATGTATAGCTGCATACTTTCAAGGGCAAGTTGGAATGCTCCGGTAAGGGTAACGGAAGAAGCAAAGGCGGAACTTGGGTTTTGGAAAGCAAATGCCAGGAGTTTAAATGCATTAGGTAAGAATTTAAGCACAAAGACATTTTATGAGGCTTGCTTATTTGCCGATGCTAGCAGCACAGGGTACGGAGGGTACGTAGAATTTACAACGAAGGACCCGGGAAAGGGCGATCATTTGTGTACAAAAGTTGAAAGAAATACGGAAAGTTACTTGGAACCCTCGGATACGGGTATACGTATGCTTCCGGAAATTGACGAAGAGCAGCTCACGGAATTGAGCGATGTTTTGTCTCAGGAAGTAGACATAATACCCCTGGAAGTGGGGAATAGCTCAGCATTTGGGGATGTAAAAATGCTAGAAAAGGTTAAGAATATATTTCAGGAAAAGAGTGATAATATAAATGGAATTATATTTGGTGACTGGGATGTCACAGAGAGGGGTAAAAGCTCTACTTGGAGAGAAAGTGAAACGATAAAACGATTAATTAATAGCAATGTAGAAATTCTGAGGCACAAGAAGGTAAAGGTATTCTCTGATAATAAAAATGTAGAGTCAATTTTGCAAATAGGCAGCAGGAAAGACGATTTACAGAAAATCGCATTTGACATAGATCAGGTATGTGACCAAAATGGCATAGAGATCTGTCCAGAATGGATACCAAGAGGAAAAAATCAGGAGGCAGATTTGTTGAGCAGATGCAGAGATAATGATGATTGGTCTGTTAGTAACACAGTGTTTTTGGAGTTAAAGCTAAAATGGGGACCACATACTATAGATCGATTCGCCTCTTCATATAATACAAAACTTCAAAGATTTAATTCAAGGTTTTGGGTACCTGGTGTGGAAGCTGTAAACGGCTTAGATCAAAATTGGTCGAATGAGATAAATTGGGTGGTACCACCTCCAAAGCTCATTCTAAAATGCATTCGCAAAATTGAGGGCGAAAAAGCTAATGGTACTATTATCGTGCCGCTCTGGAAATCGGCACCGTATTGGACTGAGTTGCACGATGGTAGTGGTTCATTTAAAAAATTTGTAGTTGACAGCTTTCTGCTACCGACACAAAATGTGATCCAAAAAGGTTATGGAAACAATGGTATATTTGAAAGAGTATTTAAGCTTTAGAATGTTGGCCTTGAAAATAAGATTTTGAAAAGCACATTTATGTGTATATATATGCATGTGTATGTGTATGTATATGTACGTGTATAAAGATATGTATACATGCATGTGTAGACGTATATTTCTTTGGCTTGAATATATTGAGCATGTAAAATTTTTTCATAACGAACTGTTATTGTCTGTACAATATTTTGACGATATGTATTAATTCTGCAGGTATTGGTCTAAGGGAGACAATCCAGTCGCAGCTGAGTGATGCGGGTGTATATAGCGACGGTTTAGCGGGACGGATGGCTACATATTTGATGGACTCAAAAGCAGGTTCAACAAACAAAAAGTATTTTGACCATTATAAACGCTTTAAATCTTACTGTATTTCGAAAGGATTTCCATATCAACCAGCCAGTTCTATACACGTTGCGATTTATTTAACTCATTTATTGGATTCCAAAGTGTCATTTCACGTAATGTCAGCGGCTTTTTATGGCATTAAGTGGTCTCATGTCACAAATGATTTGCCAGATCCTACTTTAAACAGCTGGGTCAAAAGTTTGTTAGAAGCTGGTAAAAGGATGAATTCTGTACCAGTGAAAAAGAAAGATACCATAAGCTCGGATATGTTGAAAGATCTGTGCGATATATTTAAAAGTTCAGATGACGTTTTGCATTTAAGGGATTTAACAATGATTCTGTTGGGATATGCTGGTTTTCTAAGGTTCAGTGAAATAAGTGAGCTGAAATGTAATGATATTGAATTTAGAGATGACTATGTCATATTACAGATTAGAAAAAGTAAAACTGACGTTTACAGATCAGGAAAAGAAGTGTTAATATCAAAAGGTTCCTCATCCGCTTGCCCTCAGAGTATGCTTCAAAAGTATTTACTAGCAACTGGCCAAGATGTTACGTCAGATAAGTTTCTGTTTAGACCAGTTAACCGATCTAAAGGAAAGGCAAAACTTCTTGGTGCTAATAAGAAAATAAGTTACACAAGAGCCCGAGAATGTATTTTAGGCAAGCTGAAGCTTGTAGCACCCGATCTTAACCTAGGAACGCATAGTTTAAGGGCTAGCGGAGTGACTGTGGCCGCAAACGCGGAAGATGGTGATGTTAATGAAAGGTGTTTGCTTAGGCACGGTCGTTGGAAATCAAGCCTGTCGAAGGATAGCTATGTAAATGACTCTGTTGAAAAAAGGCTAAAAGTGACAAAGAAGCTAAAATTATGATCATTCGTTCGTTTTTTGCAAAATTGAAATTTGAAATCTTCATCTAACATTTGATATTCTACGCAAAGATCTCGCTATTTGCAAAACAGTTCTTGTTTTGTCTTTTCTAAGAGTTCTGTATAACTTAAGGTGGCGCTTAAGACTTAATAATTTCCCGCGGTACAACGTATAGCGGGAAATTTTTGTCTTAACAGAACCGGTTTAACAAGACGGGTTGGTTTGTGAGTGGGGTTTACAAGCACGTGCAGTAGTTTATAAAAGCTGTAGAAGGGTGTTGGCAAGGCAGTTTCTAGCGAGTTCTCATCGAATCAAGACGTTACTTTGATTTCTCAAAAACTTTCAATTTTGCAAAATAGAGTGAGTAAACACTCTTTAGGACGGTATGGCTGATGATCGATTTCATGGCTAGACTTTGTTTATGGGCGCAATATGATGCGGCGGAATTTCCCATTTCAAAAGTGCATATATATATTAATGTTCAATAAAATGCGCCTGTATATGGGGTTTGGATAGTGAACTCGATTCAGTGTAACGTCCTTGCTGGTCTTGAGCCTGGGTAAATCCTACCTCCCCCTCCACTGGAGTAGGGTTGGGTAGCCCGCTCGCAGCATTTATGAGCAGCGCAGTATAGTGGTTAAATACACAAAAGTTGTGCAAGTTTTATATATGTTACTGATATGTTAAAACATGGGACATGTAACTGTTAATAACTGTATCAATTGCATTTTGCGTCCATCTTATATGTGCTGCTCTACGCAAAGATCTCGCTATTTGCAAAACAGTTCTTGTTTTGTCTTTTCTAAGAGTTCTGTATAACTTAAGGTGGCGCTTAAGACCAATCATTTTCCTGAAAAAAGGGTGAGCTTTTGCAAAAGCTACACACATTTTGCAGCAACAACATCAGCTTATTAGATACGGTATTTGCTTGAACAGATCACAATTTGACCAATTACGATCTCATTAGGCTAACGACTGTTTGAACAGCTGGCATGTTAGAGGACATAAGCAAGCAGTTTTGCGAATTAATGTTCCACGGATGGAGGGTATGAAAAACAAAAGGCCACTATGCTTACCAGAGCTGAGGTGGGCACTGCCCACTGGCACCCATGTATTTTAACAAGAAATGATTATAATCTACTGATTATAAAAGTATGTTCTATAAAAGAGGTTTCCTTTGGAAGCAAGGAATACACCACATCATTGACAAAAATGGAGTGTGCATGTTTTCTGGGCCAGACTAGCTAGTTTCGGCCAATTAGGCCCCATCAGTGATTAAAAAATAGAAGTGAAGGCAATGATCAGGAATCGATACAATTAACCCTCGGCTCCCATCAGAGACACCAAAGGGAAAGAAACACCAACATGAAACAACAGAGCCTAATGGAAACACCAATAGCGGAAAGCCAAAAGGACAGTTACTTTCCCACAAAATGGTCAATTGGCTATCCAAAACAATTATATAAGCGACCCAAACACACAAAGACAAACAAAAATAAACCGCGACAGAAGAACCGCCTTGGAACGGTCACTAAAACGAAATCCACTGGAGACTTTACGTGGCCGTAATCCTCGCCCTTACTTCCGTCGCGATTTAGACAAATACTTTGTTCAGTCCGCATGAAGGCCTCCTAACTCACAGTCCAAATCTCCGTGAACATAAACAAATCAAACAACCACAGATATGAAACAACGCTGAGGACTCGACAGAAAGAAACAACTGAAATACCGGACCAAAGAAAACCAACTGTTCGACTCCGATGGGTCCAACCCGAGACAGAGCATCAGGCACCAACCAACATTACGTTGAATTAGATCTCTCTAATTCTCAGTAAGCCTTTACGCTGGAACCGTCATAGAATCTGAGGCCTGACCCACCGGAGTGCAATTAAAGAGGGAAGCAAAGTTGTCAACCGTGATTGGGTTAACTACCATGCATGCAGTCTGTCATATAACATTTATGCTGTACCCAATCTTTTTATATTGAAGAATAATTTTACGAAATTGGGTGCTGAAGTCATTGCGGTTATATATTTTTCTGAATTTATGTACTAAGTCACCATAAAATTCGGGTTCCGACAGACCTTGTTGCAGAAGAGATTTAAGTCCAATGTTGATTTTTTAAATTAAATCAGAATGACGTCTATAAAATTTTGAAAAGGCTTGGCGTAGTTTATGGCACTGATAACCCTTAAGAAGTTAAGCAGCTAACAATTTATTACCAGTGTTGAAGTCAGTTACATGACTACATACTCTGGCAAATCGAATTAATTGCGAAATATAAACGCCATAGGATGGCGCACGAGGAACATCCAAAAAAGGAAAATTTACAATCACAAAATCAAAATCATCGCGTTTATCATAAATTGTGCAAGAAACAAACCCATCTACAATAGACAGATGTAAATCCAGAAGAAGAATTTGCTTTATTTAACTGAAGTTCTGGGGGGTAAATTTAACTGATCAGTCTCTCCGATAACAAAACAAAAACAGATCAGCCAAAAGGGGTGCGCAATTAGTACCAAAACGAACCCCCATACTCAAATGAGCAGTCATGTGGACTCTGTATTTGAAATATTAGGATTTCATCTCTGTGGTTGTTTGATTTTTAGTGTTCATGGAGATGTTGCACTGATGAGTTAGGAGGCATTCATGTGGACTGAACAAATTATTTGTCTAAATCGCTACGGAAGTAAGGGCGAGGACTGTGACCACGTAAAATCGATTTAAGCGCACCCCCCCCCCCACCACCCCCAAGTGGAATTCGTTTCCGCTGACCGTTCCAAGGCGGTTCTTCAGTCGCGGTTTATTTTTGTTATGGTTTTTCTGTGGGTGTTTGTGTCGCTTATATCATTTTATTTTTGATCTCCTATTGGCCATTTTGTGGGAAAGTGGCTGTCCTTTTGGCTTTCCGCTATTGATGTTTCCATTGAGGTCTGTTGTTTCATGTTTGTGGTTCTTTCCCTTTGGTGTCTCTGATTGGAGCTGTGGGTTAATTGCATCGATTCCTGATCATTGCCTCCACCTCTATTTTTTATGAAGTAGAGGGGGTGGGGCATGGACCCAACAGAGCCAAGGTTGGTATCACTGAATGCATCTTATCATAAGGAACAAGAAGATACATGGTTTTAGTGTAAGGATCTCTTTGGTTCCTGAGATATAAGGCCATTAAAGCAGTGAAGGAGTTGAGGCATGTCTCCGACGAACCCAAGAAAAGCTCAAGACTGCTGTCACTGAATGTGTTTTATCAAAAGGATCAAGAAAATATATGATTTGGGTTGGGGATTTGAATAGTTTCTGAGATATTAGGCCTTTTTATGAACTGAGGAATGGTCGAGTGGATCCGGTGGGACCCCAAAGTTGGTGTGACTAAATCCTTTTTATCATTAGGAACAAGAATGTATATAACTTAGGTGTAGGGATCTGAATGGTTTCTGTGCTTTATAGTCTTTTATGAAGTGGAGGGGTCGGGCATGACCCTGGGCCTCCCGCGGTGACCTCCAGGTTGGTGTCAGTGAATGTGTTTTATAATAAAGCACATGAACATATATGGTTTAGGGGTGCTCTGAACATTTTATCAGATATATGGCCTTTTATGAAGTGGATGGATGGGGCATGGTTCCACGCACCCCAGGAGACCCCGAAAGTGGTGTCACTGAATGTAACAAGAATATATACCAGGGATGTTCGAAAAGAATTGCTTATTTCTATCTGGAGACTTCAAATTTCAAGTTGGCCCAAAATTGCTCATTTTATGCCCTCGAAGTACTCCCCGTGGCAAGAAATGCAAAATTTCAGCCGATGTATCCACTTCTTGAAGTCGTCACGGTACGCTTATTTGGGCACAGTAATAAGGTACTAATGAATGGCAGATCCAAGTGCCTGTCGGGACTGGTATTTCCGCCTAGCAAGGAATGATTTCAGTTTCGGAAACAAAAAGAAATCACATGGGGCAAGGTCTGTGGAATATTGGGGCGGGGGGGCGTTTTGAGGCAAAACAGTTACTTTTTCTTTCTTCAACAACGCCGTAGCTATTACGGAGGTATGAGCGGTTGCATTGACATGTAGAAGACGGACATGTTTAAAAAAAAGTGGCAGGGCGTCGTTTCTGATAAAACTTTTTCATTTTCTTCAGTACTACGTCTCTGTGGTATTTTCCGGTGATGCTTTTGTCCTTTTTCACCGACACTTTTATTGCGACTCCTTCACCAGAGAAGATTGCATACAAACCTTCTTTGTACTCAAAGAACGTTTGGCAATTATTGGGCGTTTGCTGTGTTTAGTTGCCCAGATCTTATTGCTAACCTTTCTGAGGGGCTCAAAATAATGAACCTAGGTTTCATCACCTGTGACGACATTGGCAAACTGCTTTTTGTCATATTTTGGAAACATTTGGAGCAGCTTTTTGGCCACTCTAACCCGTTGCCTCTTTTACTCGTCAGTCAACAGATGTGGCATCCATCTAGCAGAAATCTTTCTGACTTTCAAATGCTTCTTCAAAATAAGGTGAACCGTTGACAGTGATATGCCTACCTTTCGTGCAATATCACGAACTGTAAATCTGGCATCTGATTCAACGATTTCCTTTATTTTAGAAACGATTTCTTTACGAGATGCAGATTTTGGCCTACCTGATTTCGGTACATTTTCGATGGACTCTACACCAGACTCGAATTTCTTTTTCCACCGCCGAACTGTGTCATAAGACACGCAAGAAGGTCCAAAGGCAGTAGAAATCTTAGTCATCAGCTTCTTAAAAGAACAACCACGTTTTGAGCAAGCTTTGATGTAAGCCCGTATTTCACCTTTTTAGTCGGCGCTCCTACCAACAACTGCAGTGGTCAATGACTACGTGTATTTAAATGGCAAATTTTATGTCTTACACTTAGTCTAACATGTACATTTATACACCATTGTGTAGATATTAAATAGCCCTATACAAGTATGTATTGGTTTTGATTGTGCCCCACGTGGATATCGAGCTAGAGGACAATAAGCAATTCTTTTCGAACATCCCTCATATGGTTTAGGGGTTAGAATCTGAAAGATTTCTGAGAAAGTATGCCTTCTATGAAATGGACGGGGTGGTGCATTGCCCGGTGCACTTTCGGAGACCCCCAGGTTTATGTCTTAGGCCTTTCGGGAAGTAGAGGGGGTCGGGCATGGCCCCGAAGCATCACAGGGACCCTTTGACACACTCTTGCTAAACTTTCATATTGATATCTGTCATATCCCCAAACTTCAAAAAAATCCTATCCGTGGTTATTGAGAACTCGTCCCGACAACATTCAGGCGAGTTTTTGCAAGCCCTCAGGGGACGTTTTGGGTTGGTTTTGAAATTTGAAACCCTCTTACACAACAAGCAGTGACCATAAAAGCATTTGGTTGACAGAAGATAACTCAAGGAACATTTCTATAAAAGTGTTGTCAAAATATCTGCAATAATTTGGCAGCAAATACCATTTTTCAATTTCCCCATTATAAGTCTATGAGAATTTTGAGTTGCCACAACAACCAAACCAAAGTGCCAATTTCATATAAAACAAACTTAAAATCCCCCAGCCAAATGTTGCTACAGATAAAATTTGGGCTCAATCAGCCCAGTGGCTACAGAGAAGATTTTTTTTTTGAAAGTAAGGACGCTAGACGACTTCAGACGACGACGGACAAAGCCTATCCTATAAGCGGCTCTGGTGAGCTAAAAGAGAATCCAATACTGCTCATGACAAGTCACAACAAAACCTAGGCTCCCCTTTTGTCTATAACGAATTTTTTTATTTAAAGGCAACATTTATGTGTTTATCCATATTTTCTATCGACAATACTTTCTGTATTTCACCAGAAATTAATTATGACCAAACCCAAAAATGTCAATATGCCATTTCAAAGTTGTCTCTTAGGATATTTTCAATGCTTTTGACAAACAAAACATTGAGCGCCTATGGTCTGATAAACAACCTCTACAGCTTTATTTAAGTTGACATCACAATAACATTTCCATGTAAGAATGCCCTTGTAAAGTCCACTGTATAGAGTGAAAAATAGGGAAGACATGGCTGTACATGTTTTCTTTATATCTGAATACAAACATTGTGTGTGGGTGCAAGCCGGTACCGCCTCAGTTTGGCGCTTCGAACAAACACCTACAGTTTATGTTAGGAGCAGAAATAATGTCAAAATGTCATCAGTAAAATGATAGTTCTACAGAGAGAAGCCATTGTGTGTCATCGTGATAGGAGTCGTCCACTTGTCCTCATTCACATTCGTAAAGGAGTTTTGAAAGACTGCCTTCTCTTAACCCATTGCATGCTGGAAACCACTAAAGAGGTACCTTGGCAAACAGTGCTGGCCAAGATCAGACGCCGCAGAATGTGTCGTCTGATCAGGACCTGTATTATTTGCCGAAAGAATTTTACATCAAAAATAGAATAAAAACGAAGAATAGGCCTACCACACCTTATATGACAAATGGACTTGTCAGTCATATAGCAATGGAAAGTCCACTAGCATACTATGGATTAAAGGTATCCTTTCATCTTGAAAACCTACCCAGAGCTACGTTTGCAGCCTCAGTAACTAGTTTGCATAAGATCTGCCCAGCATCTTCTATTTGGTCTAATTCAACTAAATCTACAACTCTTTGCAAGAATCGCTTATAAACAAAGCTATTTCGAATGATGGACTCCTCGAAACTACAAGGGAAATCATTCGATCTGAAAATAAAAGAATAAAAGAGTAATGCATTGCTATGTATAACTCACTAGAATAATAGGCTAAAGCCATATATACTACTTCTTTTCATGGTTCTTGAATACCGTTTAATTCATACAAATTGCATCAGATAAACATGCGCGTGAAATGACTATCCCTCTAAACACCACTTTGTACAGAAGAGTGTACATTATTTTTTTATAATTTTAGCTCAAAAGCATGCTGTGTGTACCCATTAGAACCGCCTCAATAAAAAGTCAAAACGTTGTAGATTAGTTAAGTTAGACTCAATGTGGTGATTCTAACGATCGCCAACAATCTTTGTTTGGACTGGAAATAAGAAATATTCAATAAAATATTGTTTTGAAAAAGCTTGTTTCAAAGATATGGATGATGCCATTTTATGAAGAGGATGCTTAATCGAACTGTGATATGCATTTAAAAACATGGGTTGTGGGTGAACGTTAGAACTGCCTCATAAACTCGATTCTCATGAAACACACTTTTCATGTTTTGGGAAAGAAAAATAAAATAAAATAAATCATTGAAAACTCGATTATTAATTACTGAAGCTGTTACCTGTCTCCTTGATAATATTTATTTTAGAATGCTGACATATATAAAAACCAAATTACAGCATAATAAACATTTCTATTCATAAATGACTAACAAACTTAAACAAAATATTTATTTTAGAATGCTGACATATATAAAAACCAAATTACAGCATAATAAACATTTTTATTCATAAATGACTAACAAACTTAAACAAAATTCTTGTGGATCAAATTATGGTGATTTAAGGAATGGAACAATTTAGGCGCTAGTCGGTCATACACCAGCCACGGCAGACGTCCTGATGATCTAAATGGTTGGCGTGCACCGTTTAGAAATAATAAAATTCCTAATAAAGAAATCTATTACGTATGCCCTTTTCAGTGCAATTTAATCAAATTTAAACTCAAATTCTTAATAAGTTTTAATCAATGGATTCCACATCCATCCATGCCATATCCATTCATTCAATATAAAATAAATAAATACATGTTCCATCTCCCAGTAAATATATAATAAAAACGTCGCTAACACTGCATGATACCCCACCACTGCATGCCAATATGGTTCGATCCATGACCAAATTAGGCTTCCTTAAGTATTCTATATATCTTTAAAATTTTATCAAGGTATTCCATGTAGTGAAGCAGCTATGGGCCAAAAACATTTCTTCCATAGAAAATAAATACATGAATAACAGTCCAAAAACTATTTAATGGAATTGTTAAAAAACATAACTCTGCCAAATTTTAACTCATTTTGCCCACTTACCATCTCAATCATGCTTCCATAAATCGTCTATATATCTATGATTTTTTATCCAAAGCTTTCATTAAGTAAAGGAATAAAAAAAAAAACATTTTATAGTTAACGGCCATAACTCTGAGAATGATGTTAATATATATTCCAATTAGTTAAGGAATAAGAGCCCAAAAGGCATTTAATGGGACTTGTACACGGCCATAACTGTCGAAAATGTGAACGTATTTTGCCAAGTAACAATACTAAACATTCTTCCTATAGTGGTCTATATATCTGTGAATTTAGTAATGGAATAACTGTTCAATAACCATTTAATGGAAATTGTTAACCACAATAACTCGGTCAAATGTTAACGTATTTATGCCATGAGCAATTCCCAAACCACATATTCCCAATACCAATATATATACGAAATTTCATCCAATTATTCCATAAAATAAACGAATAACAGTCCAAAAACCATTAAATGGAACATGTTAACGGCAATAACTCTGTCATATGTTAATGCATATTGCCTATTAACAATCCAAAACCTGCATATTATGGTGGTCTATATATCAGTGAAATTTCATACATATAGTCCATTTAGTAAAAGAATAAGTGCCCATAAACTATTTAATGGGAATTGTTAACGCGACAATAACTCTGTCAAATGTTAACATATTTATGCCATGAGCAATTCCCAACCTACACATTCCCAAATACCAATATATATACAAAATTTCATCCAATTACCCCATAAAATAAACGAAAAAGAGTCCTAAAACCATTAAATGGAAATTGTTAACGGCAAAAACAATCCAAAACCTGCATCTTATGGTGGTCTATATATCAGTGAAGTTTCATACCATGGCTGAGTCGAACCCGTTCTTGAGTCCCTATGGAATTTCTCTACATAAGAAATAGGGAGGGTAAAATTTAGGATATTTTCGTCTTATTATTTATCGGAAATGTTATTTATCGGAAATGGTGCGGCCGGCTGGCCGGACGGACGTACGGACGGACAGACACTCGACGGTATATCATAATACCCCACCACTATCGTGTGGTGGGGTATAAAAAGCCTGAAATTGGGTTCCGCAAGGAATGGCATATTACAGGCTCCTTGATCGCCCGTGTTATGGACAAACCTCTCCCCATTTAATGATTCCTGACATTAAGAAATCGCGCCAATACAAATACACTGAAAAATTTATCGCCGAAAAAATGAAAATTTTAATATAAAAAATTGTGACTTTTTCTTATTTCTATATTTTAGAGCAGAAATAAGAAAAATAAGGTTCACACCTATAAAAAGTAGAAGTGGAGGCAATGATCAGGAATCGATACAATTAACCCACAGCTCCCATCAGAGACACCAAAGGGAAAGAAACACAAACATGAAACAACAGACCCTAATGGAAACATCAAAAGCGGAAAGCCAAAACGACAGTTACTTTCCCACAAAATGGCCAATAGGCTATCCAAAATAAAATAATATAAGCGACACAAACACCCAATGACAAGCCATGACAGAAAATAAACCGCGACAGAAGAGTTTTACTATGTAAAAGTGGGATTCGATGGTGTCAAAACTATATAGGCGTGTTTTCGTGATGAAACGATGCATGCCTTAATTTTGTGGAGCGTTGTGGCGCAGTGGTAAAGCATCGGATTTGAGATCGCGAGGTAACTGGTTCGATCCCCGCCAGCGCCAAGTATTGATTCCTTGAGCAAAGAGACTTCATCCACATTGATAACTACTGGTTTCTACCCAAAAAGAGGGCCACATGGAAGATTTGTACTAGTTTACTAAATATGTGAACCTCTATAAATAAAGTCGATTATTATTATTATTATTATTATTACTTTTATTATTATACAATAATAAATGAACCTTATTAATTTGCTTCAGATGACCAGGGAAAAACCTAAGTGTGAGGTTTCATCCAAACAATATTGACTGTCAGACAAGAAGATCCTCCCAGCCCCAAGGAAAAGTTGCAAAATTGACCCATGTTACTGGATGCAAGCCAGGATCCAGGCATCAAGTTGATCAGTTAAATTTACCCTTCAGAACTTCAGTTGAATGAAGCAGATTCTTCTGATACCGATGCCTCGTTTTTGAATTGACATATATCTATTTTAGATTGGATTGTTTCATGTAAATGTGTGATATTTTTCTTATGTCTTTTCGAAAAAACAACAACATTGCATTAAAACTATTTGCAGCTTACAAGCAATGTACAATAATCATTATTATCCGAATAGAAATATTCTATTGTATCTATAGAGGCATTTTTTCTGATAACTATGTACAGTGGTGTGTTGTAATTGCCATGCATTTGTTTAAAAAGGATGTATGGTCTGGACTGGAGCCCTTCAACCCGTGAAATTCACCAATACAGCTTCTATATTGTAATTTTATATTTAGAACTAAAGACATACAAATATTTTGAATATTTCTTTCTTTTTATTTAACTTATAGTTTTGAGATCACTGGATTTGTAGAAGCGTCATTAGTTGTCATAAACCAGGGATTGTGGGAATAATAAGGCATTCTCCCGACTTTTGGACAAGTCTTTAAACCTTAATCGAGCTTGGTTGTTGGCCAGGTGTCATTTTTACTCTTGTCTGTTTATTTTCATTCTATATTATTGAACTGAGATCAAAAGGGTGTTGGTTGATGACTATGCTTCCCTCTTTCATTGCACGAACGACGGGGTGGGATCATGTCTCTGACTCGAAGACGGTCCCAACTTAAAACTTTATTTTTTTATATTTCATTAGTGATTGGTGTCTGATGTTTTGTCTTTGGTTTGACTCTTAGTGGTCTACCTGGTGGATTTCTTTAGCCCCAGCTTACAGTGTGTGGAACAAGCTACGAGCCCTCATCTTTAATTCATCACAGTTATTCAATTTCATTTGTATTTCAGTTTGCTCTAATCTGTATGTTATTCTGTGATGGTCTATTGATTGAGTTAGTTACCTTCTGATGGACCAACTATTTTATGTGTTTTAACCCCTATCTTAGCAAACAGTGTAGATCTAGATCAGATGGCTTCTGAAGAAGCCATCTGCTCTGGATCTACACTGTTTGGCATTCATTCTTTAGCTCCAGCTTATCGTGTGTGGAACAAGCTACGAGCCCTCATCTTTAATTCATCACAGTTATTCAATTTCATTTGTATTTCAGTTTGCTCTAATTTGTATGTTATTCTGTGATGGTCTATTGATTGAGTTAGTTACCTTCTGATGGACCAACTATTTTATGTGTTTTAACCCCTATCTTAGCAAACAGTGTAGATCCAGATCAGATGGCTTCTAAAGAAGCCATCTGATCTGGATCTACACTGTTTGGCATTCATTCTTTAGCTCCAGCTTACAGTGTGTGGAACAAGCTACGAGCCCTCATCATAAATTCATCACAGTTATTCAATTTGATTTGTATTTCAGTTTGCTCTAATTTCTATGTTATTCTGTGTTGGTCTATTGATTGAGTTAGTTACCTTAAGGTTGACCAACTATTTTGTGTGTTGTAAATAACTGTAGAATCTAGAGTGATTGTTTAACGTATAGAATCGATTATCGATTCAAACTCCCCAGTGGTTCCGCAACTGACCATCCTAATGTGGTGGTTCTAATTTTGTGTATTATTATTACAGTAGAACTTCGATGGCTCGAACACCGATGGCTCGTTTACCTTGGCTGAGTCGAACCCGTTCTTGAGTCCCAATGGAATTTCTCTACATAAGAAATAGGGAGGGTAAATTTTAGGATATTTTCGTCTTATCTTGCAAATGTATACTGTGTGTACTCATTAGAATCGCCTCGATGAGGCGATTCTATTGAGTACACACAGCATACATTTTTCATTATAGAACACCGATAAGATGTCCTAAAGTATGCCGTTATGCCTCCTGGCAGTAGCCCGCAGTGGCTCGAACTACCCCTGTCTCGAACAGATTTTCGTGGTCCCAAAGGTGTTCGAGTCATTGAAGTTTGACCGTATTTATTAAATTTTCATTAATTGTGCCTGTTGCACCTTGATCACCTCTTGTGGTGAAGAGAGAGCTGGTTGATGTGTTGTTTGGGATTCGTTTTTCTCTTTTTTGATTTCCTTATTGTTAGTTGAGCCCCGCCAAGCGAATTTGTGCCTTCGAGCATTCCTTCATGACAAATTTTAACTGCGCATGCCCAGCCATTCAGAGGGGCCAGGGATATGGCTTTCTGTCTGAAGGTTCCTCTTGATTCACTGCTTGTATCAGCGAGCAGCGAAGGTTCTGGCGAGACTGCGCGGATGCGCAGGCACGCCTGAACCTTCGCTGCTCGCATAGGCGATAATTAGAGATTATCACATGGGATTTTGGTTATCGCCCGATGTATCAACCCGAGACCCCATTATCTGCCCGAAGGCTTTTAACCTGAGGGCAGATAATGGTCGAGGGTTGATACAGAGGGCGATAACCAAAACCCCATGTTATAATTTCTTTATCACATATTCAGATTGTATTCTTACTGTGTTTGACGTTCATAAATTGAAAAATAATGTGACAAAAAGCGTGATTCAAGCAAAAAAGCGCGTAACGTCACACCTAACTATTCGCGTTACGTCATGTTATTGGCAACGTCACAATAACGTCATGAGTGGGCTGATAACCGCTCTCCGTTCAAAATACACTGTTTCCGGTTATCAGACCGGGCGGGCTGATAACCGGAAATGGAAACAAGCATTATCACACATGCAAAAAATGGGTTATCGTGTTAAATATAGTACTGAATATGTGATAAGTACCAAAATCGCTTGACAGGGCCCAGTTTCTTTTCCTCTTGGTGCAATGGGTAGGCTGTAATCTTTGATTGTGGCTTTTCCTGGGCATCTATTTCTATATTTTGGTATGGTCCACTGACAACCCAAACAAAACTTCTTAGATCATTCAAGAGCTATTTGATTTTGAGTTTGCATTGTCTTGCCTATTTCAGAACAACAATGTGTATACAGCACCATGGGATGGAATACGCTCTATAAAAGGGTAATTCTTTGGAGGCTTGGAGGCAAGGACTACAGACCAGAACCGAAAACTGTTGTTTCTCGGCCGGACTAGCTAGTTTCGGCCAACTAGGCCTCATCTGTGACCATCAGTTTTTTTTTTCGAAATTCCGCTTTGGAATCAATGATCCCAACGGTCTAGAAAATATAATCCACAATATGATGAAGAGCGGAATGTCTATCTAAAGAAGCAGAATTCTCTTCATGGGTAAACATGTTCATTACTTCACTTAACTTTTAATCTACATAATTGTTTAATTATAAACAAACTTAAAGAAATAGATGGGCTGGTTGATGCTTCCACGCAGAGCTGAAATCCGACCGCACACGAGTACTGGTAAGCCGCTTAGAGGATCTAAGCCTGCCCAGGTAAAGCGGTGTGAGTCGGACCGTCCATGCTTATAAACTCTATTGGTTTCATTGGGTGACAAGGCTTTAGATGTCATTTCATCTCAATGTCGGGTAAAAGTCCCACGGGGACGTTAAACCTCAAATCAATCAAACAAACAAACAAACAATTATTCAGAAATTCTATTAATTTTTATTTTCCCGAGATGATGCAGAGAACAGCTGCTAGATGGATTTGCAAGTAATTGAACAATTTAAGTAGCAGTATGCGTTATGTGCTGGAGTGGCCATCCCTTGGGAACCGCCTTATCTTTTATATATCTTTTTTATTTTATAACCAGTGCTTCAGCTGAAGTGCACGACCCGCCGGATGCTTTATGCTTTATGAGTGTTACCATATATGGGTATGGCGGCCATTTTGGTCATGTGACCTGGACCTAAAACGGTTCCCCCAATAAATGCGCCTTATCTTAAGGAGCAAAAATATAACATACTTAAGTACTGTATTCTGAATCGTTTGCACGATAAAATGCATTCTCACTTTTCCAATACAAAAGCATATGTGTCAAAGTTTGACCTAGGCACAAAGAAGGTCAAGGTCAACCCAGGGTCACCATATTAGCAATTTATGATGGGCCTACGTCCCAGATGCTATTTATCAAGTTTCGTGGAAATCTGCCCAGTGGTTCTGGAGAAGACTATTTTTGAAGGGTTTTTACCATGTATGGCTTGGCGGCCATTTTGGTCATGTGACCTGGACCCCATGAGCAAATTTTGGTTTCCCCCATCCCATAAAGGCTCCATATGAAATTTGACTTCAATCGGCTCAATGGTTTCCGGGGAGAAGCAGTTAGAAAACTTTCACATTTTTCGCCTCGGCGAGGCTATACTAAATGGAATGTAATATTTCGCAAGTTCATTGGTTAGATCTGATAACTTTAGTACTGTATTCTGAAACGTTGCAGGATAAAATTCATTCTCACTTTTCCAATACAATATTTCGCAAGTTCATTGGTTAGATCTCATTGATATCTATCAGTCACATGATGCCAAAAATTCCAAGCGGTTAAGTCACTATCACCAATTTTCACAAACGGGTTACGGACGGACAGACAGACAGACCATATATGGTTTGGCGGCCATTTTGGTCATGTGACCTGGACCCTATGAGCAAATTTTGGTTTCCCCCATCCCAGAGAGGCTCCATATGAAATTTGACTTCAATCGGCCCAACGGTTTCCGAGGAGAAACAGTTTGAAAATTTTCACATTTTTCGCCTCGGCGAGGCTATACTAAATTGAATGTAATATTTCGCAAGTTCATTGGTTAGATCTGATTACTTTAGTACTGTATTCTGAAACGTTGCAGGATAAAATTCATTCTCACTTTTCCAATACAAAAGCATGTGTTTCAAAGTTTGACCTAGGCACAAAGAAGGTCAAGGTCAACCCAGGGTCACCATTTTAGCAATTTATGATGGGCCTACGTCCCAGATGCTATTTATCAAGTTTCGTGGAAATCTGCCCAGTGGTTCTGGAGAAGACTATTTTTTGAAGGGTTTTTTTACCATATATGGCTTGGCGGCCATTTTGGTCATGTGACCTAGACCCCATGAGCAAATTTTGGTTTCCCCCATCCCATAGAGGCTCCATATGAAATTTGACTTCAATCGGCCCAACGGTTTCCGAGTAGAAGCAGTCCAAAAAATTTCACATTTTTCGCCTCGGCGAGGCTATAATAAACGGAATGTAATATTTCGCAAGCTCATTGGTTAGATCACATTGATATCTATCAGTATGCCAAGAATTGTTTAAATATTCCAAGCGGTAAAGTCACTATCACCAATTTTCACAAACAGGTTACGGACGGACAGACAGACAGACCATATATGGCTTGGCGGCCATTTTTGTCATGTGACCTGGACCCCATGAGCAAATTTTGGTTTGCCCCTTCCCATAGAGGCTCCATATGAAATTTGACTTCAATCGGCCCAACGGTTTCCGAGGAGAAGCAGTTCGAAAATTTTCACAGTTTTCGCCTCGGCGAGGCTATACTAAATGGAATGTAATATTTGGCAAGTTCATTGGTTAGATCTTATTGATATCTATCAGTATGCCAAAAATTGTTTAAATATTCCAAGCGGTTATGTCACTATCACCAATTTTCACAAACGGGTTACGGACGGACAGACAGACTGACAGAATGACAGACTGACAGAATGACAGACTGACAGAATGACAGAATGACACGGTTATTTTAGGGCACTCTAGAAAATCAACCGTCTTCAGTCGGTCGCTTTTTCTGCGGGTCGTGCAATATGCAGGCTCAATATTTTCGATAAGCACATGTCCGTTGGTCCTAGACCAGTGATGTTAGGGCAGGACCAACTGATTTGTGCACACTTCCACATTGTCTCTTGATATCACCACCATAGGCATCAAAATGTAACAATGCACAGCAAATGCCATAGGGATGTCTGAAGAATTTGTTTTCCCAAGAACTTTGCCACATTGAAATAATCATCCCAGGAGTTCAGAGCCCTTATTTAGATTGGTGACACAGTTTTATTTAGTGATTGGTGATTTTCAGCTCTGGTATCTGCTTGTAAATTGTCTAAATAACCCATCCAGAAAATTGTTATAGATAGGTTCAAAGAGTGAGAGTAATAGACAGAGAAAGCAGGTAGACAGGTAGACAGACAAGTCAATAATAATCAGCATTTCAGTAGGTGTTGGTTATTGTATACTCATATTCTGTTCTCTTCAGCTACTTGATGCAATCGGCTTGTTTCATTTTGTTTGATTTGAGGTTTAACGTCCCTGTCAACACTGTAAAGGTCATTTTGGAGACGTTGCTTCCAATTTTGTGGGACTTTTGCCCGACATTGAGATGAAATGACATCTCAAGGCCTGTCGCCCAATGAAACCAATAGGGTTTATTAGCATGGACGGACCGCCTCGCACCGCGGTTCCTGGACATGCTTAGATCCTCTAAGCGGTTTACCAGTACTAGTGTGCGGGCCGGATTCAGCTCTGAGTGGAAGCATCATGCAGCCCATATATTTCTTCAAGCCCCTGTGGGCGGGGGCGACGGCTTGTTTCATGTAGAGCTCATAATTCATAGTTTTTCAATAAACATAGTTCCAATATGACGTGTTTTTTTTAATGAAATTCTAAAATTAGGCAGCCACCAAACTGAGGTAATGGACAGATGTGACCCACTCAGTTAAAATAAGAGTAATTTAGGTTATTGCAAGTCCATTCTGTTTATTATAACTCCACAAACTTTTTTTTGTGTTGGGTTATACAGTTTTCCGTCTTTCCACGACACTTTGGTTTGTCCTAATATCTTGAAAATAGAAGTGGATGCAGTAAAAAGGCAGTGATGGATATTCACCAATTTATGCAAACACATTGACATCAATAAGGTGCACCTACATGCGAAAATTAAGGGCTAAGGGCTGAACTCTTGGAATTGGTCTTTGTAAAAAAAATGCAATCACACTATCTCCTTAACCAATAGATGGAATTTGACCAAACAAATATAGATACAGCACTGGGAATGGGGAAAGAAATGATTAGATTCGGTAACCTTGACCTCATTTTCAAGGTCACACTGGCACTTTGAAACTCAAATATTGATAGAAAAAGAACTGGTGTGCCTGCATTTTTTGGACCAATGACTGGAATTTTGACTAACTAGCGCAGAGACATCAGTAGGATATTGGAAAGAAGTTATTCAATTTTGTTGACACTGACCTCATTTGCAAGGTCACGACATTATAAAGACTAAAATTTAGCCTTTAATGCACTCTATCTCATGAATCAATAGATGTAATTTGTTCAAACTAGCACATATACTTCACTTACTGGGAATGGGAATGAAGAGATTTGATTTTGGCGACATTGACCTAGTTTTTGCTGTTTTAGTAGATGGACAAAGAACAACATTCCTATGAAGTTTGAATGTAATTTGCTCAGGGGTATGGGAGGAGAAGTTTAAAGGTTTTTTCTATTTTTGCTCTTATGACTATCTTATTTATCGGAGCGGAAATATTATAGATGTTTTGGTAGAGCACCTAAGCAACATTCCTATGATGTTTGAATGCAATTGACCCAGGGGTATGGGAGGAGACTTCATTTAAAGTTTTTTCAATTTTAGCTCTGACAGCCATCTTATTTTTCAAAGCAGATTTTGTAGAGAGCCATCTAGGCAACATTCCTGCTAAGTAAGCAAAATTGGCCCTAAGGCTTATGAGGAGTTAGCATTTTATGCAAATTGTTTACATGTTTTCTAATTTTAGCTCTGGCAGCCATCTTGTTCCTAAGCTCTTGTTATAGCTGTTTTGGTAGAGGGTCAAAAAGAAACATTTCAATAAAGTTTAAATATAATTGGCCAAGGCGTATGGGAGGAGTAGTCGTTTAAAGAGTGTTCGATTTTTCAGCAACAGTAGCCATCTTTTTCGTTGGGGCGGAACATGTTTAGCTTTTTTGATAGGTATTCACCTGAGGAACATTCCTGTGAAGTTTGAATGAAATCTTTCCAGGGTTATGGGAGATGTAGTCGTTTGATTTTTCTGGCGGCCATCTTGTTCAGAGAGTTTTTTTTTATCTCTTTGGTAGAGAGCCACCTAGGCATCATTCCTGTGAAGCATAAGTGAAATTGGCCCAACGGTTTAGGAGGAATTAACATTTTCGGCAAATTGTGGACGTTTTTGTATTTTTAGCCATGGCAGTTCATCGAAGTGGAACGATTTTATCTATTTTGGTAAAGAGTCATCTAAGCATCATTCCCTTGAAGTTTGAATTAAAGTGTAGTAGTCGTTTTTTTTTCTATTTTTAGCTCTGGCGACCATCTTTTGGCTATTTTAGTAGAGAGCCACCTACGCAACATTCCTGTGAAGTTTAATTGAAATTGGCACAAGGGTTAAGGAGGAGTAATCGTTTAAAGCAAATTGTTAATGACAGACGCGGGATGACGCACGACGCACATTCACTGATAACAATAGCTCACCATGAGCACTTCGTGTTCAGATGAGCTAACAAAAATACCAAGCGAATGGTTCGACAAGTGATAACGGCACAAAAATCTACGCAAATCTATTAACGTTATTTAACTGAATCTTCCCGTTTCCTTTATAAATTGTTTTACAGACTTGCTTATTTGGCGATTTATTTCAGGAGTTGAAAATTCTTGATTAGTATTTCAGTATTTTCATTTTTGAAAGTTGATTTATAAAATCAAGTTTCTATGTCATTACATTTCTACTTCCGGTACTGGACCGCGTTATTCCACTTCCGCTGTTCGTTCGCTGCATAAAATAGTCCAAAGGAACTCTTGAAAACTAATATTGCAGGCATGGAACGTCTTTCAAAATATTTCATTTTTCGAGACTTTATACGGATTGAATATAAATTTGCACAAAAAGACATATTCTGAACAGAAAACAATACTCTAGGACTTTTTTCCTACGCGCTATCCGATGATATTTTGTTTTACTATTTCATCCCTGAGTTTCTGAACAGGACTCATATCGCTTTGATTTCCTCTATTGTCCATTATATCTGATTCCCAGAGACTGATTAATAGCATCGTCACTCCAGGTCGCTAACAATACTGAAAGCGTGTATGCACACTATCTTTTTAACCAATGGCTGGCATTTATCAAACTAGCAGAGATACGTCTTTAGGATGGCAGAAGCCTCTATGGTGTAGTGGTTATGCTACTCGCCTTAAAAACCAGGGGTCGTTGGTTCGACCACGGGCTTATCAAAACTTTCGGATGAGTCTTTAAACCGAGGTCCCATCCCATGACCTTTGTTGTTGGTGATACGTAAAACTCAAACACACACATCATTAGGGGTAAGAGAAGTGATAAGGTTTTGGTGACATTGATCTTGACCTTATTTTCAAGGTCATCAAAATATAAATACTTGGAAACTGAGCCTTGTTTGCACTCTGTCTACTGAATTTGACTGAACTAGCACAGATACATCATTAAAATTCGGGAAAGAAATGATTAGATTTTGGTGACGGGTATCCATTCACATTTTTTTTCATTAGGTCCGTTTCGGTCATTTCGTTGTTATAGGCTAGACTTGTCTTCCGCAGAACTGTCAACACCGTCCAAATGTTCGTGAAACGCTATCTGCCAATTTCCGGTTAAAGACACATTTTTTTCTTAACATAAAAGAGGTGGCCTGTCTAATCATCTCCAATAGACAAGTCCTTTGGTCTGCAGTGCACATCAAAGGCTTATCTTATGTAAGTGATTATGAGGTGATTATAAGCAGAGTCTCTCTGAGAGATGCGTTTATAAGGGGGTTCTATAAGGGGAACTTAATTGATGGTATATTTTACTGAGGTCATTTCCAACAAAATGTTGTTTAAAATTACTTCTTTTTCATTAAAAAACGTAAAGTAAACACTGACCTCCTGTGTTTCATTAACTCAAAAGTGAAAAGACGTAAACTAAATTTTTTATATTTTTGAAAGTGTGTCATACAAATCATATAATGTCTAAAACATTAGCAATTTGTAGTTTCAGTCAAGATCCAACTATACAATGTTTCTTGTGTTAGACGCAATCATATCAGTAAAGAGAACCCTTAACTCGTTTTGTACCAAATGGAGGTCCTGTTCAGACGTTGCGTCTGATCTGGGCCTGTACTGTTTGCTAGGGTCCCCGTGTTTGGGGTTTCTGGTACAAAATGGGCTTAACCCCACATTTTATACAGTATAACTGTGGTCTAAAGGGGTATACTTTATTTTTTTTATTTCTTCTCAAAACATATATTGTGGGTCCTCGTTAGAACCCGATCACAGAGGCGGTTCTAACGAGTAATTATAATGTAAAAACATGGTACAGTTAAACTGGGGTTTAGATGGGGGTAAACATTCTTTTTTATTTCTACTAAAAACATATATTGTGCATCCCTGTTAGAACCGCCTCACTGAGCCGGTTATACTGAGTACCACTATATATGTTTTGAGTCGAAATATTAAAGATATCAGGATTTTCATCATTTTTGGAATTCGTGAAATTTAACCAAGGTATTTGAACAGTCATGTTTTTGCAGTGATTATAAATAATGGTACACAATATCATTAATATCAAAACCAGGACAAAGTTATCAAACAAGAAAATGAACAGATGTGAATTGTCAAACTTATTTCACTAGGTAATTGATTACCCTATCTTTGTCTCCTACCTTTACAACAAGTTTTCTTATCACAAAACTGCATCCTTTAATAATAACCGGTCATTAGGGTGATATGCAATCAAAAAAATGTGTCTTTAACAACTTCCGGGAACGTTTTAGCAGAGTGGGAGACGTTTTGGTCACAAGTCTGCTGAAAGTATATATCGTTGTTTTCTTATTTTTCTTAGTCAGATTTTTTTTACCGTAGAGCTCACTTCGTTTATACCAAAAAGTGATGTTTCGAAATTTGGTAATGTCCATTTAACTTTCCATTTGTGACGTTTTAATTTTGATGAAATTTGTTCATGGTGTCTTGGATGGGCTTGTGAGATAATTGCATCGATTCCTGGTCACTTCTATTTTACTCAAATCATTGCAAGTATATATGTTCTGAATTTATATAGTATGTCAACATTCAATACAGGTTCCGACAGACCTTGTTGCAGAAGACATATAAGTCATGCATATTTAGCCGCAGAAATAAGTATAAAATATCACGAATTTTCATCAGTTAGTTTTGGAATCAAAAAATATTCGTTCGTGTCACATGGCAGTGTTTAACCATGTTATCATAATGGGCTTAAAGTGATTTAAATAGTAATGGGAACCTACGCTTTGTGACATGCTTCATTGAAACTTTCCGCCAGCTCTTCTACAGTTAAGCCCCATGTAGCTGCGGCATCTGATCCTAGACCAAAAGTTGGATCTGGTAGCCCGGAGGTCTCGTTGATTTCAGAAGTAGCATCACGTATCTGGTCTAACAGAGAAACAAAATTTATGGAAATCAAAAGTATCATTAGGAAAACATTTGACATAATGTTTCCGTTTCTGGCTGCAAAATGACTTGCTTGAAAAATTTTACATCTAGTTTGTGGTATTTAAACAGAAAAGTCGGTTCTAACAAGTACCAAAAATAAATTTTATCTCACTGATTGGTAACGTAATGTTACTCTAACTGATATGTGGTTTTCTATCATAGGTCCAGACACAAAAAACTCATTTGGATCGCCTCTCTTAGGAGCAAAAATGTAAAACTAATAAATATGGTGTACTGTGAATATGCGGGCGTACAAATAACTTCGTGCCACATGGTGGTGCCATTGATGGGCTGTTTTGTTTTTCTTTATTCTTTTTCTTAATGCTGCAAAAGCATCTTTCTAATTATTTTTATCATCATATTTGACCATATTAGCCGCTTAAGGTACACCGAGTTACAGGACAAGCTCCCCATGTAATGCACGTGTATATCACTATTTGTTATTTGGTTTGAATTTACTGTGGCAAACTAACATGTATTCGTCATTAACACGCATAACAAAACGGTGATGTCATATATTTTCGGATAAAAATTGTATCTATCGTGAAAATATAAAACTATCTTACATCAGATGCCATTGCAGATCAAGACATCGAAATCAGGGTCTACGGATTGTGTCGGCTTAATCTGTTGTCCCGAGGTTCTGGGTTTTCAGTCGGTATCGGAGCCTGAAGAGCGATTCTTACTTATCTTATTGTCATCAGTTTGAGATTTTTCATCACGCAATGGCTTTCCCATAATGTCGTTCTGCATTGCGCGCCCTTATTACAGACTGTTCAATAAAACTGAAAACTGTTATAAGAAGCACGAGCGTCTATTTTTTTTTTTTTTTTTTTTTTTTTGTTTTTTGTTTTAGTTTCTGCAAAAGCAGTTAGAGAGTTTGCAAATCAGAACGAACAATTACTCAAGGAAAGCATTGGACGAACACGAAACATAATCATCTCAGCACCAATGTTAGAAAAGAAATAAAAGTGAAGGCAACGACCAGGAATCGATTCAATTAACCCACGGCTCCCATCAGAGACACCAAGGGAAAGACACACAAACATGAAACAACTAGTCCCTAATGAAAAAATTATCACTAGCGGAAAGCCAAAAGGACGGTTACTTTCCCACAAAATGGCCAATGAGCTATATAAAGCAAAATAATATAAGCGATACACACACTCAAAGACAAGCCATAACAAAATAAACAACGACAAAAAAAAACCCGCCTTGAAACGGTCAGTGAAACGAATTCCACTGGGAGGGGGGGGGGGGTTAAATCGATTTTACGTGGCCACAATCCTCGCGATTTAGACAAATAATTTGTCCAGTCCGCATGAAGGCCTCCTATCCGACAAGAAGTAGCAAACAAGAGCACCGTATGCGGGTACCAACGCTCGGCTGCAGTTTTTTTTAGAAAACAAAAATTCTAAGTCGAAAAAGGGGCATAACTGTGCCAAAAATATTTTGAGGGTTACCTCATCTATTGGTATGAGTTCCCCTTTTCATAATGAACAACTGTGTGTGTGTGTGTGTGTGTGTGTGTGTGTGTGTGTGTGTGTGTGTGTGTGTGTGTGTGTGCTAACGTCGCTTTCAACAATTTTTCAGTCATATCACGACGGTGTCTGGTTGCGAAAGGGAGCTCAATGCTCACTTTTATAGTGCTGCCTCACTGAAGTATCATGTCCCAGACACATTACATGATACCACACACAGTCACATTATCCTGAAACTGGGTCGACCAGTCCTGCCTCTTCCCCGTAAATCTGAGTGCCAAGCGAGGAGCAGCTTGTACCATTCTTAACGACTTTGGTATGTCGCGGCCCGGGATCGAACCCGGGACCTCCCGTTCCCCGGAGCGGACACTCTACCAACTGAGCTATCGGGGCCGGTATTGAACAACTAGTCCAAGTTTCAAGTAAATATGTTCAGTAATGACAGAGAAATTACAAAATGTCCAAGTTTTTGCACGACAACGACGACGCAGACGACGCCATAGCTATCACAATACCTCGTCGTGTTCTTCGAAAACAGCCGAGCTAATAAAAAAGCCAACATCACATGTCCCAACACACCATGCCAATTAACATATATCCGGCGTAAAAAAAGTAACTATTCCAGGTTCCGGATACAGCATTTTAGCTATCCGGTAGCTATTGAGCTAAAGATGGTTGCAGACACGTGAATCGGACGTTTTGCTGAAAAATGCACAAACTTGCATTTGACCATATCTTTCTGCTCAAGAATTGTCTTCCAACATGTGCGTAGAAGGTTTTGTGAGGAAACTGGCATTTTGCATGCACAGGTAATCTTTTTGTGTCTAAGATAAAAGATCATATCCACTGAACATTGGAACACACTTTAATTTTACAACATCTAATGATCTTGCACTACAAGCAAGGTTTAATTTGTGAAAATCTCAGAATAGCTCCCTTTTAAATTAAAAATTTAGCAATTTTCGAACAGCTATTATTTCTACACATTCCCGACATTTATTTTTTTATTTTGTTCAGAAAGCGCTTTGTTACCTACATTGTTGTTAACCATGATGAAAAACAACAAAGAAAATTCATGTAACACGTAGCACTACGGATCGCCATTTCTACGGAGTTTCAATTGAAAGCAGCATTTTGCACACACCTTCAAAGATGAAACTTAAGTTTAAAACCTTTTTCTGAATAGGCACATAGGGTGTCTAATGAAATGTAGCATGTATCAAATTCTAGAAATCTTGGGTTGAGTGTATTTTTTATGATGTTTAATCTTAGCTTTTTTAATGATTTTCTCCGTGAAACCTAAGGTGTTTAAAACAATACCCACGATGGCGAGTTTAAGTAAACAAAAACATTTGGGGCTTTTGCATACAAAAATGAGTCCTGAAACCAAAACAAAAAAAATTTGTGAAGTTTTCATTTGGTTTAACAGAAACAACTTTATGTATTCCAGGAACCTTTTGGCCGAGTATATAAAATTGCTAAAGTAAGGCTGCCTTTGGAAAATTAGCCGGGAAAAACTACTAGGGTCGGGGCTCAAATTTGATGGTTTATAAATATTCAACACTGTGAATACATGGACAGAGACACGACAATGGGCTCGATTTATCGAAGGAATTAACATTGCCCACGAAGCTTGTTTACGAGCGAAAAGCTAATGATACTTACCGACTCTTCTAAAGACTTTCCCAAGAACGCCTGCTGGGTTTTCATCTATAGCATACTGAATAAGTCTCTGTAGCTGATCGCGATTAAAGGTAGACAAGGTTTCCGTAACTGGAGCATGAATCGGCACCTGACAGTGGAAAGTAAAGTAAAAAAAAGTAAAGATAAGTAAAGTGAAGTGATGTAAATGAATTCTTCCCTGTCTGTCATCATGGTGTGGGTTATATTTCCTAGCTCTTTGGGATCATTGATTCCACTACAGAATTTGAAGAAATCGAGGGCCACTGCTAAGCCCAATTGGCCGAACCAAGCCCAGAAAAATCTTGTTAACTCCATAGTTTTCAGTTTTGTGTTGAGGTACTTGCTTCCAAGCGATTATAGAACATTTTATAGAACATTTATTTACCGAGTGTTACTCATTTGGAAAAACCAATCTTCTATGAGGCCCTCATAAAACACATATCCAAGTATGGTAAAATTAACTATAACAATATATGATAAGCTTTGTACATCAACTTGAAGAGAAATATGAAATGTCATTTATAATAAAGGCAAATGGCTGTGGAGGTAATGAATAGTGTAAAACCTTATATCAATCTCTGTTTGTTGATATCCATCTAATTATTTATTTTTAAAGGAACTGATCGGGCCCGAATTCGTAACGTCCGGTGGAAAAGCATTCCGTATTACAGGACCAGAGTGTGAAAGGCTTAACTGTTGGAGTCTAACTGTTGGTTTTCTTTTGCTCCAGCATTTCAGTGGTTTCTTGCTGTCGAGTCCTCACCGTTGTCTTACCTCTGTGGTTGTTTGATTATTTGTGTTCACGGAGATGTTGCACTGAGGAGTTAGGAGGCCTTCATACGGACTCAACAAATTATTTGTCTAAATCGCGACGGAAGTAAGGGCGAGGATTGTGGCCATGTAAAATCGATTTAAGTCCCCCAGTGGAATTCGTTTCCGCTGACCGTTCCAAGGCGGTTCTTCTGTCGTTGTTTATTTTTGTTATGGTTTGTCGTTGGGTGTTTGTGTTGCTTATGTTTATTTAATTTTGGATAGCCTATTGGCCATTTTGTGGGAAAGTAACTGTCCTTTTGGCTTTCCGTTGTTGGTGTTTCCGTTGGGGTCTGTTGTTTCATGTTTGTGTGTCTTTCCCTTTGGTGTCTCTGATGGGAGCTGTGGGTTGATTGTATCGATTCCTGATCATTGCCTCCACTTCTATTCATAACGAAAACACGCCTATATAAATTTTACCCCCATCGAACCACAATTTTATATAGTGAAACTGGGCTTTACAGGGGTAAACCTTATTTTTCTTATTTCTGCTCAAAATATAGATTGTGGGTACTCGTTAGAACCGCCGAATTTTTTTCTTATTTCTGCTCTAAAATACTGGGTGTGGGTACTTCGATGAGGCGGTTCTAACGAGTACCCACAATCTATATTTTGAGCAGAAATAAAAAAATATCAAAATTTTTCATCTTAAAATTTTCATTTTTTTGGCGATAAAGGTTACAATGTATTGGTATAGGCGTGTTTTCGTAATGTTACCTTAATCATGCATGATTTCGGTTTTGATTTCGCAAAATTTAGATTTTAATTAGAATGTGTTGCGTTTGGTAACAAATCAGCTCTGTTTTGAAAAAGGTTGATTATATACCGTGGAACAAGGTGAATCGTTGTTTTGAACATAGTTTTACTTTGTTTACATAAACTCATTTTGATCGAACGACAGTTTATTCAAAATTTCCAGATATCATCCAAGTTTTCATAATATGAAAAATAGAAGTGAAGGCAATGATTAGGAATCGATATAATCAATCCACAGCTCCCATCAGAGACACCAAAGGGAAAGTAGCACAAACATGAAACAACAGACCTAATGAAAAAATCAATAGCGGAAAGCCAAAAGGACAATTACTTTCCCACAAAATAGCCAATAGGCTATCCAAAGTAAAATAATATAAGCATCACAGACACCCAAAGACAAATCATAACAAAACTAGACAAAAGTGCCCAGCGGGGCACGTATACCCCCGGCCAGTGCCATCACCTCAGCTGAAAATAGCAATGTCAAAAGCTTCTTTGCATATACAGGTCATATTCCATAGAATGGCCATTTTCAAGATTCAAAGGGCATTACTCTGAAAGTAGGAAAGCAAGAGTTATGGTTCATGTGTTCTGCACGTCGTCTCACATTCGTGTGGAGTTTCATGAAAATGTGTCAAGCCGTTTAAAAGTAATGGAGAAGACACGAAGATGTTAGCAGACACATAATTTACAATCTTCAAAGGGAAATAATTTGTAATGTATGCAAACAAGAGTTATGGTTCTTGTGTTCTGCCCATCCTATTATCTTGCTTTACATTTGTTTGAAGTTTCATGAAATTATCTCAAACGGTTTTAAAGTTACAGAGCGAACACAAGTGTATGGTAAAACTCGTAATATTCAAAGGGCAATCACTCTGAAAATAGGAAAGCAAGAGTTACGGTTCATGTGTTCTGCACGTCGTCTCATGGTGTTTAACAGTTATGTGAAGTTTCACGAAAATACATCAAGCGGTTGAAAAGTAATGGAGCGGACACGAAAATGCAAGTTAAAACATACAAAGGGCAATAACTCTGAAAGTAGAAAAGCAAGAGTTACGGTTCATGTGTTCTGCACGTCGTCTCATGGTGTTTAACAGTTATGTGAAGTTTCATGAAAATATATCAAGCGGTTGAAAAGTTATGGAGCGGACACGAAAATGCAAGTTAAAACATACAAAGGGCAATAACTCTTAAAGTAGAAAAGCAATAGTTACGGTTCATGTGTTCTGCACGTCGTCTCATGGTGTTTAACAGTTATGTGAAGTTTCATGAAAATATATCATGCGGTTGAAAAGTTATGGAGCGGACACGAAAATGCAAGTTAAAACATACAAAGGGCAATAACTCTGAAAGTAGAAAAGCAAGAGTTACGGTTCATGTGTCCTGCACGTCGTTTCATGGAGGTTAACATTTATGTGAAGTTTCATGAACATATATCAAGCGGTTGGAAAGTTATGGAGCGGACAAGAAAATGCAAGTTAAAACATACAAAGGGCAATAACTCTGAAAGAAGAAAAGCAAGAGTTACGGTTCATGTGTTCTGCACGTCGTCTCATGGTGTTTAACATTTATGTGAAGTTTCATGAAAATATATCAAGCGGTTGAAAAGTTATGGAGCGGACACGAAAATGCAAGTTAAAACATACAAAGGGCAATAACTCTGAAAGTAGGAAAGCAAGAGTTACGGTTCATGTGTTCTGCACGTCGTCTCATGGTGTTTAACATTTATGTGAAGTTTCATGAAAATATGTCAAGCAGTTCAAAAGTTATGGAGCGGACACGAAAATGCAAGTGAAAACATACAAAAGGCAATAACTCTGAATGTAGAAAAGCAAGAGTTACGGTTCATGTGTTCTGCACGTCGTCTCATGGTGTTTAACATTTATGTGAAGTTTCATGAAAATATGTCAAGCGGTTTAAAAGTTATGGAGCGGACACGAAAATGTTAACACACACACACACACACACACACACACACACACACACACAGAAAATACGAAAACTATATACCCCCATGGCATACTGTGTATGCCGGGGGTATAATAAACCGCGACAGAAGAACCGCCTTGGAACGGTCAGCGGAATCGAATTCCACTTTGGGGGGGGGGGGGGGGGTTAAATCGTCGATTTTACGTGGCCACAATCCTCGCCCTTACTTCCGTCGCGATTGAGACAAATAATTAGTTCAGTCCGCATGAAGGCCTCCTAACTCATCAGAACAACATCTTCGTGAACACAAATAAGTATGAGTTTACAAGTTCTACTTTGCAGTTGCGTTAATAAAAAAACAACAACATAATTTGAGAATTACACCAAATGGTATTACAAAAATTAAAATGCAGTGGTATATACGATTTGTAAAATAAAGATCAGTGTTCAAAACAAAGATATTACAATATTTCGGATAGAAGCTAGATACACATTATAAGATATGTTGGAGATAATTATTCCATCGACGATTTTCCTCTAAGTAAACATCCAGCCAGTATTTGATCACAAGTTGTAAGCCGCAAATTGATATCATCATATGAAAGAGAAAGTATACTGGTATCAAGCATTATTATTTTCTGCCTAGTTGATATTAACATTACTTTTGTATTTTAAGTATTTAAAAGCATATGCCATTTTGTTTGCACCATTTTTGAAGAATCTTGTAAATTTGACCTGGGTATTACTAATTCAGACTATTTATTGTAGATAGTAGTATCATCGGCATATAGATTAGTGGACGAAACTTTGCTGGGAAGCCTTTGAGGTAAGTCGTTGACATTTATGAAAAATAATGAAGGGCCCAGTATTGAACCTAGTGGAACGCCAGAAGTAATAATACCAAAGTTTGAAGTTGTTCCATTTACATATACAACCTGCGTATTATATTCGGATAGGATATTATTGATTTTATAAAACTAGCACCTCACAAGAAAACGTTTTGAGAATTAAGGCGTGATCAGCTTTTCTAAAGTCGACAACAGCTGTTCCCCAAATTTTACCCTTATTTATTGCTGTCAGCCAGCGTGCCGTCATTAAAGGTAAGGCTGTTTCTGTAGAGTGTTCTGTTTTAACCACTCTGAAACTGATTTTATTTTGGATAGAAGACAACAAATAAGTGGCATATTTCTAAATGATTTTTTCAATAAAGTAGGTAAATTAGATATTGGACGATAGTTTTTGATGTCATCTTTAGTTTAAACAATATTTATTTCACTTCAATATACAATTTGACAAGCATATTACAAGCAAATGTGAACAGGATTCAACAGAAACCACTGTGGCTTATATGGGTCATCTCCTGAAAAAAAACCCACTTTGGATTAACCTTTAACCTGCTGAATATTCATCTAAGCCACACCCATTTCGTTATATCAACCAATCAAATTACTTGAAGTAATTTATTGCTACAAATTCGTAAACTGAATGTCAAACAGTGTAGATCCTGATCAGATGGCTTCTTCAGAAGCCATCTGATCTGGATCTACACTGTTTGCAAAGATAGGGCTTGTCGCCTACAGCAGGGTAAAGGTTAAACTACAGTGATGAATGGCATATGCAAAATTAGTATGATCAGGTAATGAATACTTAATAGTGACAAACCGAGAAAAAAATATGACAGAGAGAGAGTTATGCTGAATAATAAACTCATCTAAGCAGAAACATGCCGAAGTATGCTTGTAAAAGAGATTATAGGTGTAGAGCTGAGGCAAGCAATGTCGAGTCAAAGTTTTGAATGACTTCGTGTGCATACTTATGTATATGTAAAGTCAAGGTACCATGAATTAAAAATGAAATATGAAAAGAACAGTCTGTTTTGACAGACAGATAAGAATAAAAATGCTGACTGAACTCCCAGTGTTGCAAGGGTATATTTCGGGTGCTACTAAGATTTGAGACATGAATCTGGCTATGATAGGGCATGTAATGTTACCATTACGTAAATCTACCCGACTTGACAATGAATTCTTGTATCTGTAGGAACAAATTTTCGTTCATGGTGATTTGGTGTATTCTCTTTTCCATACAGGTTTCTAGTGGAGTAACGGTGAAGGCTATCCGGCAGATACCTTCTTCTTTCGACTGCAATACGGGGGCAGGCAAAGAACAAGAGGACCAAGCTGGTCCTGTATCGCTCACCTGCGCTAACAGATTCAAAGTTTCAGGAAGTGCCAACCTTTACTGAAGGATTTTTTGGAGGATAAGGTGATGAAATGGTAAGCATTTTCTGCAATCAAGTAGAATGTAACTCTATGATAAATCAGCTGACCTTACCGGTTTTCAAACTCATTCAAGCTTTTATTCCTGACTTGCTTATAATTATGTAACTTTCAAGAAGATCCGATATAAACTGAAGGGGCTATGGTGATGACAAGGTCAAAAATAAGCAATTAACTGCTGCCATCAAAGGGATGTTACTCTATGATAAATAGGCAAACCTCACGAGCTTTCAAACTCCTCCGAGCTTTTCTGCCTGACTTACTTGTTTGTAAGTTTCATGAAGATCCGATCAAATCTGAAGGGGCAGCAGTGATGACAAGGTCGAAAATAGCCATTTTCAGCCAAGTTGGGAACATAACTCCATGATTAATTGACTGCCATTGATAGTTTTCAAACTTTTCTGAGCTTATATCTCTAACTTAACAACATATAAATTTCAAGAACATCCGATGAAAACTGAAGGAGTACACTAAAAAAGAGGCATTTTCTGCAATACTCTATGATAAATAGGATGACCTCATCAGTTCATGAACTTATCCATTTTATCCCTGACTTACTAGCATGTAAGTTTCAAGAAGATCCAATAAAATTGAAGGAGCTGACAAAAATAGGCATTTTCTGTAATTAAGGGGTACAAAACTCTCTGAAATATACGCTGATCTCATGGCTATTTTTAGAAAAACTTTGTCATTGCTCTAGCGCTTACATTTCTTCACCCATTTCAATATATTTACATTTCCAGTGTAAAGTCTAATGTAAACCTATAGAAAACAATTGCGTTCATACTTCCATGAACGCATCGAGTCACATGATTTTCAGTGACGTTAAGTGACGTCATTCTAAACCATTGTTCTTTACGGACGATGATGACGTCAACGCTGCTCTGCTCATTGTAGGAAAACAGCGTGTAAATCTTTTTCAGCTTTAAAAGTTTGCCCTACAAGCATTTTTTCGCCCAGTGATGAGGGGCAAATAATGTAAATATAAAAAATAAATTTAATTTTTCTGCTTTTCATGAAAGTATGAACGACAGTGGGTCGCTGGCAAAGTTTACATGAACCCCTTCGGGGTTCATTTACTTTGCATGCGACCCACTGCGTTCATACTTCCATGAACTGCAGAAAAATAAATTTCATTTCTTAAATAACTTCACACAAATGTTCCTTATGACAATATCAACGAGTTCCACTTTCAGGGTCAAGGTCACTGTGTCTATTTTTAGAAAAACTTTGTCATCGCTCTAACGCTTACATTTCTTCGCCGATTTCAATATAACTTCACACAAATGTTCCTTATGACAATATCTCGAGCGATTTGGCTTTCAAGGTCAAGGTCATTGTGGCTATTTTTAGAAAAACTTTGTCATCGCTCTAGCGTCTACATTTCTTCACTGATTTCAATATCACCTCAAACAAATGTTCCTTATGACAATACCTCGAACGAGTTCGACTTTCAAGGTCAAGGTCACTGTGGCTATTTTTAGAAAAACTTTGTCATTGCTTTAGCGCTTACATTTTTTCACCAATTTCAATATAACTTCACACAAATGTTCCTTATGACAATATCTCTAGCGAGTCCCACTTTCAAGGTCAAGGTCACTGTGGCTATTTTTAGAAAAACTTTGCCATCGCTCTAGCGCTTACATTTCTTCACCGATTTCAATATTACTTCACACAAGTGTTCCATATGACAATATCTCTAGCGAGTCCCACTTTCAAGGTCAAGGTCACTGTGGCTATTTTTAGAAAAACTTTGTCATCGCTCTAGCAACTACATTTCTTCACCGATTTCAATAGAACTTCACACAAATGTTCCTTATGACAATACCTCGAGCGAGTTCGACTTTCAAGGTCAATATCTCTGTGGCTATTTTTAGAAAAACTTTGTCATTGCTCTAGCGATTACATTTTTTCACCAATTTCAATATAATTTCACATAAATGTTCCTTATGACAATATCTCGAGCGATTTTGACTTTCAAGATCAAGGTCACTGTGGCTATTTTCAGAAAAACTTTGTCATCCTCTAGCACCTACATTTATTGATGGATTTTAATAGAACTTCACACAAATGTTTCTTATGATGATATCTCGAGTTGCTTTGACTTTCAAGGTCATGACCTCAAGGTCAAGGTCACTGTAGCTATTTTTAGAAAATCTTTGTCATCGCTCTACCGCTTACATTTTATTAACAGATTTTAATATAACTTCACACAAAAGATGCTTATGATAATATCTTCAGCAAGATCTACTTTCGCGGTCAAGGTCACTATGGTTAGTTTTAGAGAAACATTGTCATCACTCTAGAACCTATATTTATTGATGGATTTTAAACAAAATTTACACAAATGTTGCATATGATGATATCTAAAGCAAGTTGGACTTTTGCCAGTTCGTTGTTTTCCACACATGAAGTTGTCTTGTGCGAGGGGATTTGTATCGCATGCGATGCCTTGTTGTAACTTTTGATATGACACATTCCAAGACACAGACTTTGGGTCCCTCCGGACACCCCCGGGCCATTCTAGAGGATGGGTACAAGCCATATCGACAAAGATATATGGCGGGGGCATCTGTGTACTTTGGACACATGTCTAGTTTCATTCTATTTTTGACGGAACATTCTTTTAGCAAATAGTGCAGGCCCTGATCAGACGCGGTGTTCTGTGGGGTCTTATCTGGGCCTGCACTGTTTGCCAAGGTACCCCTTGAGGGGGTTTCCCGCATGGAATGGGCTAAAAAGACAAGTGATCAACCCAAGGAATATTCATTCTAAACTACAATAGAAACCATCCAATTGACCATTTTGAAGATTTTTTTTCTAAATCCTAAGAGCAAGGTCGTCTGAATTTATGTTGGTGACCACATAACATTGCTAAATTCTAAATACTAGTATAAGTCTGTGGGAGCTAATGAGCCCCGAGGTGTGGACACCAGAGGCATGGTTGGCAGGATTTGTGAAGGCGACCACTTACCATTGCAACATACTATACATCTAAGCTCTGGGTCTTATAGTTTCTGAGAAGAAGATTTTTGAAGTTTTCCCATTATAAGTCTATGAGAGCTAATGAGCCTCGGGACATGGCTAATTTGGTACATGGTCTGCGAGATTTATGTAGGATACAACTTAACGCTGCTATTCATTAAATATCTAAGCTCTGGGTCTTATGGTTTGAGAGAAGAAGATTTTTTAAAGTTTTTCCCATTATGAGTCTATGGAAGCTAATGAGCACAGGGGCATGGCTAATCTCAACCCCAGGCCCATGGTTGGCAGGATTAATGTGAGTGACCTTTTGACGTTGTTGCATACTAAATATCTAAAGCTATGGGCCTTATGGTTTCAGAGAAGAAGACTTGTTTTAAGTTTTTCCCATTATAAGTCTTGTTTTGTTTGTTTGATTTGAGGTTTAACGTCCCCGTCAACACAGTATAGGTCATTTTGGAGACGTTGCTTCCAATTTTGTGGGACTTTTACCCGACATTGAGATGAAATGACATCTCAAGCCCTGTCGCCCAATGAAACCAATAGGGTTTATAAGTATGGACGGTCCGCCTCGCACCTCGCTTCCTGGACAGGCTTAGATCCTCTAAGCAGTTTACCAGTACTAGTGTGCGGTCAAGGAACGTGGCCATGGCGGTCATGTTTTTTGCCTGATCAGAATTGCTTCAAGGAATCTGACAGAGGTCCACCCAAGGAAGATTCATGCAAAATAAGAATGAAATCCATTGAGCGGTTTTAGAGAAGAAGATTTTTAAAGATTTTTGGGGGCGTGGGGGTTGTAGCCATAACAACCAGAGTTCTGCATGTAACAAAATTCTTTGACGGAATTTAGAATAGGACTATGTCAGGAACATTCCTGTGAAGTTTGGTTACAATAAGAGAAGATGTTTAGAGAAAAAAGTTAACACACGGACGGACGAACGCACGGCGGACACAGGGCCATAACATAAGCCCTGCTGGCCTTAGGCCAGTGGAGCTTCGTAATGTAATTGTACTCTTTATCAATACGCGTTGAGAGATAAACGCTCTGATTTCGCACTGCATATACATACCTGCGCATGATTTTTAATCCGGTACAAGATCGCTGCGATAATATGCATGCACCAGATTTTCTTGCTGCAATTTTGACAAAAGGTGGACGTGATTTGTTGCTTCTCAAACGTGAAAGACACGGGATAGGAGTTCACAACGGCTGTTACCATAAACCCTGAGAAATTATAAAAGACACTGTTTAGTGGTATTATTTCTGTAAGTTACCCTCAGCAAGCGGAGTCTTCTTTAAAACAGCTTTCTCTGGGAGGGAGCTACTCATAAAGCAAGGAATTTGCACCTCAAAACCCTTAACTCTTATCCTGCTGTTCACGACAACCCCTATCTTTGGAAACAGTGTAGATTCTGATCAGATGGCTTCTGAAGAAGCCATCTGAGAAGCCATCTGATCAGGATCTACACTGTTTGACATTCAGTTTATGGATTTGTAAGAATAAATTACATCAAGTAATCTGATTGGTTCAAAGTCAGAAATGGGCGTGGCTAAACTGAATATTTAGCAAGAGAAGGGTTAAAGTAGTCCCTAGCATCATGATAACTACTGCGGGAATTGAAAACCACAACAAACTCCACTTGATATAGAAATCAATCACTAAAGGCACTGAAATGACAGATTCAGTCAGAAATTTCAGGCAGATCTTTACTTCTATAACGCCTTGATAAAAAGTTTTTTTTTCTTTTTTTTTAAAGCAGTTCTACAAAATTTCTGTTATGAAATGTTGAAATTGTTTATATCGATGTGGTACTATGAAGTGCCATGAATTGTTTCGAATTCAGATGTAACATTTCATTCTGAATTGTGATTTTTTTAAAATTCTGACTAAAATTGGTAGTTTTCAAAAGAATAACATGTATGCATGTTACGATAAAAGGTATAATTTTGCAGAATGACGTGAATGTAAAACATATTTGCAGTTCTTGTAATTTGCAAGTAGGCCTAGTAATTGAAATTTTTAAAGTGGTATTCTTGCATAAATATCTATGCGCATGGCTGTTCGAAACCATTGTCAAATGGACCGAAAGTCGTGCTCAGCAAAAACCATGTTCAAACCATGAAATTCGCGTGCTGTTTGAACATGGATTTTGAGCTTTTGATATCACAAGACTGGCCTTGGTTTGTTTACGTTACGTTGAGCGACGTAACTATATCGCTTTGAACGAAGCGTCTTAGGGTTCTATGATGAGGACAGCTGGTTACTGCGTAACAACGTCATTGTAAACAACATTCTGAACCGGCCGCCATGTTGGTTCGCCGGTAGCATTTGAAGAGTTTATATGGAGTTTGGGGCGTTTCCGTCAAAATTTGTGTCGGAATCATTACTTATGCAAGAACAACGATCATCCATGGTTATTTCATTGCGTTAACATTTGCCGGATCCTTCGGAATGTAACTGAACATTCGGCCTGGCGGCCTCTTGTTCAAAAAGCTTTCTCGACTTAGTATCTCGAAATTTCGACTTATTAACTCGAAATTTCGACTTAATATCTCGAAATTTTGACTTATTAACTCGAAATTTCGACTTAGTATCTCGAAATTTCGACTTATTAACTCGAAATTTCGATTTAGTTTCTTAGGAGCGTGATAGCTCAGTGGTTAGTGCACTTGCCTCTGATGCTAGAGGTCCCGGGTTCGATCCCCGGCAGCGGCGATAAAATTTCGGTGTCCAAACACGCTCCATTGGCATCATTTGCAGGGATGAATGTCATTAAGTGCACCGTCCTTCGGATCGGGACGTTAACTGGAGGCCCCCTGTGCAGGGAGAACCATCCCCTGTGCAGGTTAAAGATCCCTACCGTAATTACATGATTACTGTGTAGGCTTTCATCCTGCAAAACTGGAGTGTATATAATATACACCTGTGGTAATGGTCAAATGTGACCGACGCAGTATCAGAAGATAGATAGATAGATAGATAGATAGATAGATAGATAGTATCTCGAAATTTCGACTTATTAACTCGAAATTTCGACATGTTAACTCGAAATTTCGACATATCAACTCGAAATTTCGACAGTGATTAAACAGTGATATTGCTAAGGTCCTAGGTCATCATAGAGTGGGTTATATATTCCAGTCCTTTTGGGCCATTGATTTCACTGCGGAATTTAGGAAAATATTTGAGGGTCACTAATGAGGCCTAATTGGCCGAAACTAGCCAGTTCGGCCAGAAAAATCTTGTACACTCCAAAATTTTCAGTTCCGTGCTGTACCCCTTGCTTCCAAGGATAACCCTTTTATCAGAACATTCAACTTCAACAAAGCTGGTGTTAAGGGAATGTGTGGCGGCCGTAAAAAGTCTCCCTGCCCTTCATCATAATGTGGGTTTTATTTTCTAGTACTTTGGGATCATTGATTTCACTGCAGACTTTAGGAAATATTTGAGGGTCAGAAAATCAGACTTCAAATTTCAAGCGAATCATAATCTTGCAGATAATTTGAGATGAAAACATTTATAAGCCTGAAAAAAAAAAACTGACATCTGCTTCGAAATCCGCACAAAGCTTTAAGGATTAATGGGTTTATTTATAGCACATCTGTACATAGAATTTCATTTTGTATTAATTAAAAGGCACATGTGAAATGCTTATTCAAGGCATTGTCAAACTTGAACCAATGAATGACAATGACTATGAATTTATGAACCAATACATGCATTACGATAACACATCCGTGTGATATAGTGCATTTTTTCATACCTCAAAAAAAGGTATTTTTTTATGATGGAAATTTGCGTTATTTTTTTTATTTATACTCAAAACATAGGTTTCGGGTACTCGTTAGGAGGCGGTTCTAACAAGTACCCACAAGTTATGTCTTCTAGCAGAAATAAGGAAAATAATGTTTACCCCCGTAAACCCCAGTTTTCTCCACATAAAGTGGAGTTTAGGGGGGTGTTCATTTCACGGACTTGTTCATGTGATGTATACAAATATGCGCAAGAAAGATTTAAAGAAATATCCAGATATGAAAAGAAGTGAAGGCAATGATCAGGAATCGATACAATTAAGCCACAGTTCCCAACAGTAACACCAAAGGGAAAGAAACACAAACATGAAATTACTGGACCCTAATGGAAACATCAATAGCGGAAAGCAAAAAAGGCGGTTAATTTCCCACAAAATGTCCAACTGGCTCTCCAAAACAAAATAATATAAGCGAAACACACACTCAAAGACAAACCATTAAAAAATAAACCGCGACTGAAAACAAGCCGGACTACATTTTTTTTTTTTTTTTTTTTTTTGGTGCACGCACGCGGAGTCATATTTCAGTGGTACTAAGTAAGCCGGGTGCAGCTAGAAAACGGCTCGGCCAGCTAGAAATGACAGATACAATATGTCATTAAAAATAGGGATTATCAGAGTAAACATTATTTTACTTATTTCGGCTTAAAATACAGATTGTGGGCCCTCCTTAGAAATACCCGAATCTGTCTTTGGCAGTTCAGAGAAATAATTTGCCAGTGTTCCACCAGGTTAGCTAAATTTTTCGTTTGGTTATCAAATGGACTGTTTGTAGTAATTACATCACGTTAACAAGAGGCTCAATGAGCCTAAACCGCTCACCTGAGGAACTTAAGTTTTAACAATTCACAGACTTGACTACTAAATCTGCTAATAGAATCCAGCCCATTGACCCTTACAGGATATAAGTCATGATTATTGCATTGCATTCCAAGTTTGAGACTTCTAGCTTCTATAGTTCCTGAGAAATCTTTGACGAAAATTTAACATTGGTCAAAATGGAGAGAAAGAAGAATGAAAGAACAGATGAACAAATAAGCTGAGAAAGCCCAATGTCTCTTACACAAAATAAGTCATCATTATTCTATTGAATACCAAATTTGATGCTTCTAGCTTTTATAGTTCCTGAGAAATCTTTGATTAAAAATTTAACATTGGTCTATTATCTCTATATGGAGAGAAAGAAGAACGAAGGAACAAATGAACCAGACTAGCTCCAAAACCTAATGCAGCCTTTCCCCTTGCCCAATGGTGCTACACATAAAATTTAAACAAGATTGATCGACTGCCTTCTGAGATATGCTTCATTGAAAGTGTGGACGACGGATGGACGGACGACAGACGACGGACTCCGGAGCCTTGGTATACTATCGGCTCACTGGAGCCTTTGGCTCAGGTGAGCTAAAAATTCAAGTCGCTATTTCTGTCACAACATTTTCCCTACGTTAAGTCTATTGGCAAATTTTTTTGTCTCTCAAGGTCACGTAACTCCGAGGTCAATATTCCGATTCGGCCCAAAATCGAACTTAACCGAGATTTTATGCCTGTCCTCGTTACCTGCAAGTTTGAAGCTGATATGAATAAAAATAAAGTTGCTATCGTGGTCACAACGTATTTTTTTATGCTCAAGGGCAGGTTACAAGGCAAATATTCCGATTCGGCCCAAAATCGAACTTAACCGAGATTTTATGTCTGTCCTCGTTACCTGCAAGTTTGAAGCTGATCTGAAAAAATTCAAGTCGCTATCGTAGTCGCAACATTTTCCCTAATTAAGTCTATTGGCAAATTTTTTGTCGCTCAAGGTCACGTAACTCCGAGGTCAATATTCCGATTCGGCCCAAAATTGAACTTAACCGAGATTTTATGCCTGTCCTCGTTACCTGCAAGTTTGAAGCTGATATGAATAAAAATAAAGTTGCTATCGTGGTCACAACGTATTTTTTATGCTTAAGGACAGGTAACTCCAAGGCAAATAATCCGATTCGGCCCAAAATCGAACTTAACCGAGATTTTATGTCTGTCCTCGTTACCTGCAAGTTTGAAGCTGATCTGAAAAAAATTCAAGTCGCTATCGTAGTCACAACATTTTCCCTATGTAAAGTCTATGGGCAAATTTTTTGTCGCTCAAGGTCATGTAACTCCGAGGTCAATATTCTGATTCGAACTTAACTGAGATTTTATGCCTGTCCACGTTATCTGCAAGTTTGAAGCTGATCTGAATAAAAATAAAGTTGCTATCGTGGTCACAACGTATTTTTTTATGCTCAAGGGCAGGTAACTCCAAGGCAAATAATCCGATTCGGCCCAAAATCTAACTTAACCGAGATTTTATGTCTGTCCTCGTTACCTGCAAGTTTGAAGCTGATCTGAAAAAAATTCATGTCGCTATCGTAGTCACAACATTTTCCCTATGTTAAGTCTATGGGCAAATTTTTTGTCGCTCAAGGTCACGTAACTCTGAGGTCAATATTCCGATTCGGCCCAAAATCGAACTTAACCGAGATTTTATGCCTGTCCTCGTTACTAGCTACAGTGATGACAACATTTTCCCCATGTTAAGTCGATAGGCAATTTTTCGGGCGCTCAAGGGGACGTAACTCTTGAGTGAATTATCTGATTCGGCCCAAAATCGAACTTGACAGAGATTTTATGCCTGTACTGGTTATCTGCAAGAATGAAGTTGATCAGAAAAAAATTGACGGAGCTAGAGTGATGACAAGCTTTTTCCTATGTGAAGTCTATGGGAGCTAGATGTTGCCATGGCAACCAGAGTTCCACTCAGATCTGCCTGAAAACCTAATGAAGCCTTTCCACTTGCCCAATAATGCGACACATGAAATTTGATCAAAGTTGGCCAAGTAGTCTTTAAGATATACATTTTTGAAATTCCCATTAACCCTAATGCAAAAACACACAAGGGCAGGTAACTCCTAAGGGAATGATCCGATTCTGCCAGTTATCGAACTTGACCGAGATTTCATGGCTGTGCTGGTTATCTGCAAGAATAAAGCCAATCCGAAAATAATTGAAGCAGCTACGGTGATGACAACATTCTTCCCATGTTAAGTCAATAGGCAATTTTTTCAACGCTCAAGGGCACGTAACTCCTGAGTGAATAATCCGATTCAGCCCAAAATCGAACTTGATCGAGATTTCATGCCTGTCCTCGTTATCTGCAAGAATGAAGTCGATCAGAAAAAAATTGACGGAGCTAGAGTGATGACAAGCTTTTTCCTAACGCTCAAGGGCACGTAACTCCTGAGTGAATAATCCGATTCAGCCCAAAATCGAACTTGATCGAGATTTCATGCCTGTCCTCGTTATCTGCAAGAATGAAGACGATCAGAAAAAAATTGACGGAGCTAGAGTGATGACAAACTTTTTCCTATGTTAAGTCTATGGGAGCTATTTGTTGCCATGGCAACCAGAGTTCCAATCCGATCTGCCCGAAAACAGTATGCAGCCTTTCCCCCTACCTGATAATGCTTCACATGAAATTTGATCAAGATTGGCCCACTGGTTCCGGAGATATACTTCTTTGAAAGTGTGGACGACGGACGACGACGACGACGGACGCCGGCTCGTGGTATACTAATACCTCACATGAGCCTTCGGCTCAGGTGAGCTAACAAGTCCGTGCAATAACGAGAGGCCCATGGGCCACTATGCTCACCAGAGCTCAGGGTGGGGGGCAAACCCACTGGCAGCCATGTGTTTTAATAAACCATGGGAGCCCTGAGCCCAAAGGATGCTACAGATAATATTTGGACCCAATAAGTCCAGTGGCTTCAGAGGAGATGTCGCTTGAATGCGTCGATGCAAGAATCAGATGACAATTGACAACTGCCCATCTGTGGGAACCAATAAGCCTAAAACCATAATGCAGACAGAACATTGCTTAAGGAATATTTCTATGAAAGTTTGTCAAAATATCTTTAAAGGCATAAATGTCCTATTTTTCAATTTTCACCATTATAAGTCAATGGAAACTCTTTAGTTGCCATAGTAACCAAACTAAAGAACTGAATTTCATAAAAAAAAAAAAACCACAAAACCTGTAAAGGCAAATATGGTGAATATTTCCACAAAGCCCCATGCTTCAAAGGGCTTGTGGTTTGTAAGATGGGTTTTTCGTTTTAGTATTTTTTCTATTTGTTTTTTTTTTTCATTTTAGTTTCCATGGCAACCAATTTAAAACAAGCAGTAGGCCTAAAATCATATGACAGATAGAAGACTGCTTAAAGAATATTTCTATGAAAGTTCTGCCAACATATCTGCAAAAGGCTTGACAGTAAATGCCAATTTTCCCCATTATACGCTTATGTAAATTCTAAGTTGCCATTGCAACCAAACTAAAGAGCCGATTTTCATTAAAAACACGCACAAAGGACCTCTTAAGGCACATATGGTGACTATTTCAATAAAGTCTAAGCCTCATAAGGCATGTGGTTTCTGAGAAGATGTTTTCAAGTTATTTTTTTCTGGCATTTTGGTTTCCATGGCAACAAGAGCCGAATTTCATAGAAACACAAAACATGTTAAGGAAAATATTGTGAGTATTTTCATAGAGTCTCAGCCTCATAGCGCAAATGGTTTCTGATGTGATGATTTTTTTAAAGCTTTTTTTCTATTTTTCTGGCATTTCGGTTTCCATGGCAACCAATAAATTGAACAGTATGGCACAAAGAAGATAGAAAATTGCTTAAGGAACACTTCCATATAAATTTTGTCAAAATACCTGCAATGCCTTGGCAGTTAATGTCATTTTTCAATTGTTCCCATTGCAAGTTATGGGAGCTCTAAGTTGCTATAGCAACCAAATTAAAGAGCTGATTTTCATAAAAACACAAACTTTCAATCCCCCAGCCCAAGGAAGTTTCGGATAAAATTTGGGTCCAATTGCTTCATAGGACATGTCGTTTGAAAGTGTTAACGACGACAGACGACGACGACGAACAACTGCTTATCCTATAAGCTCCCCGAGACCCTTCGGCTCTGGTGTGCTAAAAACCTCTACGCTTGCAAATCGAGTTTATATAAAGTAAAGGGGGAAGGGTACACATTACTGTTTCTATTTTAGCTCAAAAATATAGATTCTGGACATCTGTTAGGATCACATCAGTTAGGCTTTTCTCAACAAGTTAGAACCGCCTAACTAACTGACGGCGAGGGATGAAATTTCATAAACTCCGGAGTTTACAAATAGAAGTGAAGGCAATGATCAGAAAATCGATACAATTAACCTATAGCTCCCATCAGATACACCAAAGGGAAAGAAACACAAACATGAAACAACTAGAAATGCGTCCATAGGACACGGATGCCCCCGCCTGAAAATGTGTCTATGTTCGTATTCATCCATAGAAAGTTATTGAACGTGTTTAAGTTTTGGACCCTTTTATCACATTTGACCTCTAAGTATGACCTTGACCTTGGAGGTAAGGACCTTGGTTTTGTGTGAGGCAGATTGTCTATTGATGGCCAACATTTCTGCAAAGTAATTTCAAAATCCATCCAGAGATAAGAAAGTAATTGACTGTGTTTAAGTTTCGGACCATTTTTTTTTACCTTTGACCTCTAAGTATGACCTTGACCTTGGAGGTACAGATCTGGGTTTGCACGTGACACATCGTCTCATGATGGTTAACATTTCTTCAAAGTAATTTCTAAATCCATACAGAAATAAGTAAGTTATTTACTGCGTTTAAGTTTCGGACCCTTTTTTTTACCTTTGACCTCTAAGTATGACCTTAACCTTGGAGGTACGGACCTGGGTTTTGCACGTGACACATCGTCTCATGATGGTTAATATTTCTACAAAGTCATTACAAAATCCATCCAGAAATAAAAAAGTTATTGACTGCGTTTAAGTTTCGGACCCTTTTTTTTTTACCTTTGACCTCTAAGTATGACCTTGACCTTGGAGGTACGGACCTGGGTTTTGCACGTGACACGTCGTCTCATGATGGTTAACATTTCTGCCCAGTAATTTTAAAATCCATCCATAAATAAGGAAGTTATTGACTGCGTTTAAGTTTCGGACGCACGGACGAACGGACGGACGGACGGACAGGGGCAACGCTATATGCCCTTTCCACCATTCTTCGAATGGCGGGGGCATAAAAAACATGAAGCCTTCCAGTAGCTTTACTACAGACCGTCCAAAGGCGGTCGTTCTTTTGCAGTGTCTTATTTGTTAATTGGCTTCGTGCCGTTGGTTCATGTTTCGTCTGTATGTTATGTGTGCCACTTGAGATGACTGCGTTCTTTGATTGTGGCCTTTCCTGGATCACCTTTTCTTACTAGTTTGTAGTCCGGGTGAGGCAAAATAACATGGCAGTATTGCCGATTTTTTTCACAAATTGAGTACACAGCAGTGATTAGATACCTGGGGCCAGTTGTTCAAAACTAACGACGTCGTTAACTTTAATCATTTATTATGGCAAATATACTAATATTTTGCTATAAAAATGTGAGCAGCTTTTGCAAATCCAAAAGCTGCTCACATTTTTTCAGCAAAAATACAAAAAAAAATTAAATATTAACCTTGCTAGAACGGTTAACAATATGACCACTAACAAGCTCGTCAAGCTAACGATGTTTTGAACAACTGGGCACTGGTTTTGAAAAAGGAGACGAGCCAAGCAATTTATGAGGAATTGTGTGACGTTTACGGAAAGACTTCTCCTTCGTATTTAACAGTTTAAAATGGGTGGTTGATTTTAAAGGTGGTCGGTTAACGTTTGAAGAAAAACACGGTAGTGGAAGACATGTTAACGCTACTGATGATGTCACTAGTGAAAGTGTAAGGGAACTAGTAAAGCGGGACTGGCGAAAGGAAATTTCAGAAATGGTTAGAAGATCGGAGATTTCTGAGGGTAGCGTTTTTACCATTTTACATAAACGGATATGCATGAGGAAGCTTTCAGCGTGTTGGGTGCCAAAATGCCTTAGTAAAGAACAACGCACTGTCAGAGTGTGGCTTAAGTCACTTTTGAAAAGATATGTTTCTGATCCGGAAGACTTTCTTGAAAGAGTTGTTACCCGGGTCGAAACTTGGATTCATCACTATAACAGCAGAGCAAACAATGGACTGGTTACAGTTCATCGCGTCCAAAGATATTTAGTTGGCAATGTCATGGCAACTGTGTTTTTTTGATAGCAAGGGGGTTCTGTTTGTGGTCTGTTTACCTCATTGCCAAACTTTTAATGGAGACTCTTATGCTAATATTTTGCGCCAGTTACGTTCAGCTTTAATGCAAAAAGGCGTGAAAAAAGGTAAGCTGTTGCAACCTGACAATGCTAGAGCCTATACTTGCAAAGTTTCTGTGGACGCAATGAAGGGGAACGGCTTCAAACCCTTACCCCATCCACCCTATTCTCCTTATTTGGCCCCCATTGATTACTTTTTGTTTCCGAACTTGAAGAAAGAATTGCATGGACGGCACTGCCGGTCAGATGAAGAGTTGAAGGCAGCGTTCGGAGGGTGGATTGACTCTTACCTGAAATCTTCAAAAATGGACTTTCGGCCTTGGTTTGTTACTAAGTTATTTAGACAAGTTGTGGGTATTCCGATGGGTACTTATTGCGCACCACTTGTGGCTGATCTGTTTTTGTTTTGTTATGAGGGGGACTTCATGATGTCCATTTCTGCTGAAAACCAGTCTGAAATCATTGAAGCTTTTAGCTCCACTTCTAGATATTTGGCTGATCTATCAAATATTGATAATACCTATTTCGATGGTTTGATCAGTCAATTTAACCCCCCCCCCCCCCCGAACTTCAGTTAAATACAGCAAATTCTTCTGATACCGAGGCCCCGTTTTTGGATTTACATCTATCTATTGTAGATGGGTTTGTTTCGTGCAAAAATTTATGATAAACGCGATGATTTTGAAATTGTAAATTTTCCTTTTTTGGATGGTGATGTTCCTCGTGCGCCATCCTATGGCGTTTATATTTCGCAATTAATTCGATTTGCCAGAGTGTGTAGTCATGTAACTGACTTCAACGCTAGTAATAAATTGTTAACGGCTAAACTTCTTAATCAGGGTTATCGGTACCATAAACTACGCAAAGCATTTTCAAAATTTTATAGACGTCATTCTAATTTAATTTCAAAATTCAATATTGGACTAAAATCTCTTCTGCAACACAATCTATCTGAACCCGAATTTTATGGTGACTTAGTATATAAATTCAGAAAAGTATATAACCGCAATGATTTCAGCACCCAATTTCGTAAAATCATATTTCGATATAAAAAGATTTGGTACAATATAAATGTTATACGACAGACTGCATGCAAGGTAGTTAACCCAATCACGGTTGGTAACTTTGCTTCCCTCTTTAATCGCACGCCGGTGGGTCAGGCCTCAGATTCTATGACGGTTCCAACGTAAAGGCTTGTTGAGAATTAGAGTCTAATTCAAGCTAATGTTGGTTGGTGCCTGATGCTCTGTCTCTGGTCGGGCCAATCGGAGTCTAACTGTTGGTTTTCTTTTGCTCCAGCAGTTCAGTGGTTTCTTGCTGTCGAGTTCTCACCGTCGTTTCATCTCTGTGGTTGTTTGATTATTTGTGTTCACGGAGATGTTGCACTGATGAGTTAGGAGGCCTTCATGCGGACTGAACACATTATTTGTCTAAATCGCGACGGAAGTAAGGGCGAGAGGATTGTGGCCACGTAAAACCCAATTGGAATTCGTTTCCGCTGACCGTTCCAAGGCGATTCTTCTGTCGCGGTTTATTTTGTTATGATTTGTCTTTGGGTGTTTGTGTCGCTTATGTTATTTTATTTTGGATAGCCTATTGGCCATTTTGTGGGAAAGTTATTGTCCTTTTGGCTTTCCGCTGTTGGTGCTTCCATTAGGGTCTGTTGTTTCATGTTTGTGTGTCTTTCCCTTTGGTGTCTCTGATGGGAGCTGTGGGTTGATTGTATCGATTCCTGATCATTGCCTCCACTTCTATTTTGGAACATCGATAGAGGAAGTTTTTATTGCTGCAGGGTGAATAGGTGGAAAAAGAGAACGTCGAGCGTGACTCTTAGTAGGTAAGGTCATATACTTATTGAACGACGCTCGTAAATATGTGCTTTTCTTGCATTTTTTGTGGGGTGGGGGGGGGGGGGGGGTTGCAAAGGGTGTTCATTTCACACATGCGTAATGATTCTTCACGTTATTTTGATTATATATAGAGAAGTAATATTTTTCATCAATCTGCTGCTAGTGGTCCATAAAAGTTGTGATAGTTAATCGTTCGAATACCAATGAACATCTGCAATGAATAGAACACCTTTGTAAACCTCGGTTTACAGGGAAAAGTTTTCTTTCTTATTTAAACTGACATATATACGATATACCTACTCATTAGAACTGCCTGCAGCCGGAATTAATTTCTTCAATATTTATATGAAGACAAAAAGCATTATTTTTACTCTCAAAAAGATACGAGTATTTCGGTAGACATTAAAAAAACATTAAAGCAACACTATATCGCATGGGCGTGATACCTTAACGGCGTGGCGAGCCCGATTTTAACTCTTTCAACCCTGTAGACCAGTACAGATACCAAAATAAAAAGAGTGTATACCGAGATGAGACGGCTCATAACAAGCGAGGGTCAATACTGTTTGCAATCCTTTTAATGATTTTGACTAATTGATCTACCCGTGTTAACAAGTTTTGGACTAATTGATCTACCCGTATTTACAAGTATGTGTATTATCGGATTCAAAAATTGAAGAATGGTAAGCCCATTTTGTACCGGAAACCCCAAAATGGGATACTTGCACACAGTACAGACCCAGATCAGACGCCGTGGAACGCGCCGTCTGATATCAAGGCCTACACTCTTTGCAAAACTCCAGCTACTTTCCAAATAAATTTTAAAGATCATACAAACGAACACCCCTAAAATTATTAATATACAAGGAGGAAGATTTCATTTGGTACAAAATGGAAAGAAATACATACCAACTTGTCTCATATCTCTCACTTTATTATCAGCTATATATCCTTCCGCCCACTGCCACGTCCTGTCGTCACGTAGACACACGTTTGCGACTCCTTTGATGAGGTTCGCGTCTTCTGGACAAGCTAGAAATGCCACCTTAAAAAGATTAAGATAAAGAAGCTTTATTTAACGTCGCATAACATAAGCTTTTATTGCGACAAAGTATCCTTTAACAAATACTTACCTGCCTTCATTTAGCTCCCTAAGACTACCCCTGATAATGCGAGCGTCCGCCAAGGGAGCGCCTAATCCCATTTTCACGCCTTTGGTATGGCGCGGCCAGAGATCGAACCCGCGACATCCCATTCGCGAAGCGGACGCTCTACCACTGAGCTATTGGGGCCGGTAAAATAAGATAAGTCTGTTTAATGATCACCCTTATCTTGCTGAATATTCATTTAAGCCACACCCATTACTGTCTATCAACCAATCAAATTACTTGATGTAATTTATTGCTACAAATTCATAAACTGAATGCCAAACAGTGTAGATCCTGATCAGATGGCTTCTTCAGAAGCCATCTGATCTGGATCTACACTGTTTGTAAAGATAGGGGTTTTCGTGAACAGCAAGATAAGCGTTAAACCCCAGTCTTTACTTTACATTATTGTCTGCTTATTTTACTCAATGACAAAGGTTGTGGGTAACCGCTTGAGCCGCCTCAATGAGGCGGTTCTAACAAGCAGCCACATCCTATGCATCATTTAAGAATTAGAAGCACAAATTTTGAAAAGAAAAATGTCAGTTATTGAGACATGAAAGACTAATTGTTGAACAAGTGCGCTTTGCATGATCAAGGGTGACTCACCGAATCAAAGCATTGACAGCACTGATGGGTCGATTGTCTCTGGGTGTAGGATGAAAATGGTCCTGATCGAGGGCTAAGACTGTTTCATTTAACCCTTAAATTCTGTAGTCAAACAATGTAGATCCTGATCAGACGCCACCTTCTAGGTCTACACTCTTTGCCCAATCCAACATATAATCCCAGGATTCTATAGCAACACTCTGACCTCAAAGCGATAAGAACTGCGCTGCTATTTTCTACAAATAACAGTTACCCGGATTTCTGACAAGTCGGTGATAGTCACGTGGACATCAAGTTCAACATTGAAAAGCTACTGCGCTTTATAACTTTGGGTAAATCGATTAACCACCGACCCCAAAATGAATCGGGATATGCGAAACCACTTACGCCGCGAAAACCTGATCCACCTGTGCATTCGGGCAGTCTGGTCAAGTAGGGTAAAAGGGTGGGGGGCAATCTAGTCCTCAGGACTAGATTCCACCCTCTGACGTCATATCCGGCGGCCATCTTGAATCACGTGACATCCGGTCAGCCATCTTGGATGACGTACATCCGACCGCCATCTTTAACCGTCGTCACGTCCTGTCAGCCATCTTGGATGACGTCTTAACGCGCCATTTGTATCGCGGTCGAATTTATCGCTTTTGAAAAAAAAACGCGCCATTTTTTTTTCTCGCGATTTCGTATGCTATATTGTCGATGCACCTTCTAAGCGCAACTTCGGTCATTACCCCTTCGGATCCCTGTCTGGGGTTTAAGCATGCGGGGGGGGGGGGGGGGGGGTGGGGGGGAGGACCTTTTTTCGAACCGTAGAGCAATACTGTATTAACTGCCGGATACGCTATAGCCTCGTTTATTGTTTTAACACGCTCGTGCTGTTTACCCTCACTACCTCCTCACTGCCTCCTCACTACCTCCTCAACGCCTCCTCAATACCGCCTCACCACCTCCTCATTGCTTCTTACTACGATGAATTAATTTGGGCCTGTTTGACATTGCCCTTATCGTCCCTATAAAACATCTTCAACAGTCATTCAACACGCATGCCCTGGCTACCCTCACTGCCTGCAGGGTAGCGGCTTGCACTGGTAACCCTCATTGCCTCCTCAACGCCTCCACACTACAGCCTCACCGCCTCCGCATTACCTCCTCATTACCTTCTCACTACCTCCTCAAGGCATCCTCACTACCTCCTCACTACCTCCTCACTGCCTCCTCACTGCCTCCTCATCGCTTCTTACTACGGAGAACGAGTTTGGGCATGTTCGGTGTTGCCCTTATCCTCCCTTTAAAACATCTTCAACATTCATTCAACACGCATGCCCTGGTCACCCTCACTGCCTCCAAGTTACCGGCTTGCACTGGTAACCCTTATTGCCTCCTCACCGCCTCCTTACTTCCTCCTCAATGCCTCCTGATTACCTCCTCACAGTCTCCTCACTGCCTCCTCACTGCCTCTTCACTACCTCCTCAACGCCTCCTCACTACCTCCTCATTGCTTTTTACAACGGAGAACGAGTTTCGGCATGTTCGATGTTGCCCTTATCGTCTCTTTAAAACATCTTCAACAGTCACTCAACACACATGTGCTGGTTACCCTCATTGCCTCCAGGTAACCGGATTGCGAGGGTTACCCTCACTGTCTCCTCACCGCCTCCTCACGGCCTCCTCACAGCCTCCTAACTCCCTCCTCACCCCCTCCTCCTCAATACCTCATCGTTTCAAGGACACTAGGGAGAACCAGTTTGGGTATGTTCAGTGTTGCCCTTATCGTCTCCTTAAACATATTCATGTTCTTTGAAAGAATCAAAAGAAAGGTTTGTTATACTTTTTAGTTTTTAAGTTAAACATTTGAGCTATTTTGTGGTAATTCTGGAATATCTTTTCTTGTTTCTCTATCAAAATATGTGGCGACTTGTTAGAATCATCCTCATCAAGGCAATTCTACTAAGGCAATTCTACCATGAAGCATATGTTTTTGACAATAAAGAATGAAAATTATCCTGGTTATACCTCGTTGTCCGAATGGCTCTCCGTGATGTAGTGGTTAAAAGCCCAGCCTTAGTTTCCCACAGAGCCTCAGGAAACACAGGAATCTGCAGCAGTGCTTATTTTACGCCAAGTTTTTGCCATTGCACACATAAAATTCACCACTGATAGATACTCATGTAGCGATAAGGACTAACATTTTTTTCTCGGGGGCAAACTGGCCCCTTAACATTTAAGATTTAGGGGCCCAGCCATAACTTGGTTTGAGGGGTCTATTTGGCGGCTCGTTTCGGAGAGATCTTTTTTTTTTGGAGGCATCTTGTAGGGGGGTTCTTTCCATGAATCTTTTCAAGGGTTGTTCTATGATAATAAATTAGTCTCTAGATTGAAAAAATATTTGGCACGAATAGGGCTCGAACCTATGACCTCCTGCTTATCGGACAGGTGCTCTACCAACTGAGCTAAAGTGTCTGGATATACTTTGTATGTATTACAATTATTTTAAACTGATGGCATTCTCCTTAATCATTTTCAACAATCACTCAACATGCAAATGCTTGTTACCATCACTTGCCCCCCCCCCCCAGTTATCCCTCACTGCCTCCACACTACCGCCTTGCCGCCTCCTTACTACCCTCCAAACTGCCTCCTCACTACCACCTCATGCCTCATCGCTTCTAGAGCACTATCGGAAACGAGTTTGGGCATGTTCGGTGTTGCCCTTTTCGTCTCCTTAAAACATTATCACTCAACACGCTGGCGCTGGTTACCATCACTACCTCTGGGTTACTTCTCACTACCTCCTCATCACCTCCTCGCCGCCTCCTCAATACCTTCCGACGCCTCACGCATTCTAGAGCACTGTGGGAATTTGTTTAGATTTCATAACAATGAGCAGTATTGCATCATTCCAATATCCATTGATAGCAGTCGGGAACTCCACGATTATTACCACTGACCTTGATCGACCCCGACTGGTTCTGACCGATTTCGAAAATCCCCTCAGTTTTCTGATTCATACTAGCCCCCGATACAGTCGGATGCCATGGCTATATTTGTGCCTATTGTTTTACCATGCTTGTGCCGGTTACAGTCAATGCCTCCTGGGCACCCTCACCAGCTCCTCACTACCTCCTCACCGCTTCCTCACTACCTTATTACCTCCTCTTCACTATCTCCTCTTAACGTCTTTAGTCATTGCCCCACACCATTCTCTTCAAATATCTGGGTGTATGGAGGCTATGTGTGTGTGCTAGGTGGGGATGATGTTTCTACCTAATCATAACGTTTGAGAACAGCCTGGATCCGGTTTGGGCAAGATTCATCCGGATTTTTTTTTTATAGAATTTAATGTTATGTATATTCCTCCTCCTCATTTATGCGAAAATCTCCGAAGCGGCCACATCGAGTAACATTTCAGGACAAATGAATATTTTTTCTTTTTAAAGCAAAAATAACAAAAAGGTATCATGTACGCTTGCCAAATTTGTTCCAAACAGTTCAAAAGGGGAGACAACATGCGTCGACACGTTAAAACCGTTCATGGGGACTTTAAAGATAATGACACGATAGATGATAGTGAGAGTCGAGAAACCTTAGAAGAGGAAGAAGGCGACGTTAAAAATGGTGGCGATGACACGAGTTTACAGGATTACACGGATGAGGAGGAGGAAATGGAAGAGAAGGAGGAAATAGAAGACAATAAAGAAGCAGATTCAGATGACTCTTGGCGTTTCTTGATTGAGGAGGTGTTTGAGCGTTGTCAGTCAGAGTTTAATGAAAGAGTCGCCAAGTACATGCTGGACATAGGGAAAGACCAAGAGGCAGCTAGGAAGAAAGTGTATGATATTATGTTACCCACGTACAGAAAAGTGCTGGCGAACATTTTTGTCAACGAAATGTTGTGGTTTGAAGCCATGAAAAAAGATCGTACTTACCTTACTGTTAAACATATGGTATCTGATTTGAAACTTTACGACGATTACGACACCGAGGAAGCTTGGAAATCTGCCGTCAACAAACGCAAATTTTTGTTTGACAAAATCTTAGAAGAATACGACCCGCCAGAAGTATCAGATACCTGGGATTATGATAGAAAATCCGAAAAACAAGGAAAAACAGCGGAAAATAACAATTCACAGGAAGGTAGAGGAAGCGACAGATTAAAAGTCAACTTAGTGAGCCCATCGGAAGCGATCGCATTGAGAGCTAAGGAGGAGTTATTACGCAAAGGCAGAAAACGTGGATTAGATGGTTTTACGCCGGAAGACACAGCTGAGATACAAACAATGAAAAAACAAAGAAGCCGAACACCCTGGACAATTGTACAGAATGTGTAAAATGAACCTGTGAAACTGGACTCGACATAAAATATGTCACTTTATTATTGTCAAATATGTACATGTACTATGTTTTTTCCCTACTTTTGGAAAACCCAATAAAAAAGAAATACTGTTTCGTCTTTTTTGATATTTCTTTCCGATATCTGGTCAATATTCTATGTGCCTCATTAATTTCTCCTTGAACAGTCATTTTTGTGTTATTTTAACTTTTTAAAACATTTGATATATGTGCAGTTATTGGACAGAAACCCCAGTGCCAACGTGACAGAAAATCGTCTGCTCAATACTTTCACTTGTGTATTTTAAGTATTGAAAAAAAGTCGCCTATACACATTTTATAATAATTTACAATTTTACAAGATCATAATATTTTTATTTACTACTACTTTGTACTTAGTTAACTTATCAATGAAAAAAGTATAATGGGGTGGGACATGTCAATGTGAAATCAGATACTTTTGTATCGTGTAATTGATGTGTAAGGAGGCAAAGGGCAACAAGCCCAAACTCGTTCCCCACTTCTGATGTTAAAACAATAAACGCGACTATAGCGTATCCGGCAGTTAATACAGTATTGCTCTAGGGTTCGAAAAAAGGTCCTCCCCTACCCCCCGCATGCTTAAACCCCAGACAGGGGATCCGAAGGGGTAATGACCGAAGTCGCGCTTAGAAGGTGCATCGACAATATAGCATACGAAATCGCGAGAAAAAAAAATGGCGCGTTTTTTTTCAAAAGCGATAAACTCGACCGCGATACAAATGGCGCGTTAAGACGTCATCCAAGATGGCTGACAGGACGTGACGACGGTTAAAGATGGCGGTCGGATGTACGTCATCCAAGATGGCTGACCGGATGTCACGTGATTCAAGATGGCCGCCGGATATGACGTCAGAGGGTGGAATCTAGTCCTGAGGAGCTGGTGAGGGTGCCCAGGAGGCATTGACTGTAACCGGCACAAGCATGGTAAAACAATAGGCACAAATATAGCCATGGCATCCGACTGTATCGGGGGCTAGTATGGATCAGAAAACTGAGGGGATTTTCGAAATCGGTCAGAACCAGTCGGGGTCGATCAAGGTCAGTGGTAATAATCGTGGAGTTTCCGACTGCTATCAATGGATATTGGAATGATGCAATACTGCTCATTGTTATGAAATCTAAACAAATTCCCACAGTGCTCTAGAATGCGTGAGGCGTCGGAAGGTATTGAGGAGGCGGCGAGGAGGTGATGAGGAGGTAGTGAGAAGTAACCCAGAGGTAGTGATGGTAACCAGCGCCAGCGTGTTGAGTGATAATGTTTTAAGGAGACGAAAAGGGCAACACCGAACATGCCCAAACTCGTTTCCGATAGTGCTCTAGAAGCGATGAGGCATGAGGTGGTAGTGAGGAGGCAGTTTGGAGGTAGTAAGGAGGCGGCAAGGCGGTAGTGTGGAGGCAGTGAGGGATAACTGGGGGGGGGGGGGGGCAAGTGATGGTAACAAGCATTTGCATGTTGAGTGATTGTTGAAAATGATTAAGGAGAATGCCATCAGTTTAAAATAATTGTAATACATACAAAGTATATCCAGACACTTTAGCTCAGTTGGTAGAGCACCTGTCTGATAAGCAGGAGGTCATAGGTTCGAGCCCTATTCGTGCCAAATATTTTTTCAATCTAGAGACTAATTTATTATCATAGAACAACCCTTGAAAAGATTCATGGAAAGAACCCCCTACAAGATGCCTCCAAAAAAAAAAAAAAAAAAAAAGATCTCTCCGAAACGAGCCGCCAAATAGACCCCTCAAAACCAAGTTATGGCTGGGCCCCTAAATCTTAAATGTTAGGGGGCCAGTTGGCCCCCGAGAAAAAAATGTTAGTCCTTATCGCTACATGAGTATCTATCAGTGGTGAATTTTATGTGTGCAATGGCAAAAACTTGGCGTAAAATAAGCACTGCTGCAGATTCCTGTGTTTCCTAAGGCTCTGTGGGAAACTAAGGCTGGGCTTTTAACCACTACATCACGGAGAGCCATTCGGACAACGAGGTATAACCAGGATAATTTTCATTCTTTATTGTCAAAAACATATGCTTCATGGTAGAATTGCCTTAGTAGAATTGCCTTGATGAGGATGATTCTAACAAGTCGCCACATATTTTGATAGAGAAACAAGAAAAGATATTCCAGAATTACCACAAAATAGCTCAAATGTTTAACTTAAAAACTAAAAAGTATAACAAACCTTTCTTTTGTTTCTTTCAAAGAATATGAATATGTTTAAGGAGACGATAAGGGCAACACTGAACATACCCAAACTGGTTCTCCCTAGTGTCCTTGAAGCGATGACGTATTGAGGAGGAGGGGGTGAGGAGGGAGTTAGGAGGCTGTGAGGAGGCAGTGAGGAGGCCGTGAGGAGGCGGTGAGGAGACAGTGAGGGTAACCCTCGCAATCCGGTTACCTGGAGGCAATGAGGGTAACCAGCACATGTGTGTTGAGTGACTGTTGAAGATGTTTTAAAGAGACGATAAGGGCAACATCGAACATGCCGAAACTCGTTCTCCGTTGTAAAAAGCAATGAGGAGGTAGTGAGGAGGCGTTGAGGAGGTAGTGAAGAGGCAGTGAGGAGGTAATGAGGTAATGAGGAGACTGTGAGGAGGTAATCAGGAGGCATTGAGGAGAAAGTAAGGAGGCGGTGAGGAGGCAATAAGGGTAACCAGTGCAAGCCGGTAACTTGGAGGCAGTGAGGGTGACCAGGGCATGCGTGTTGAATGAATGTTGAAGATGTTTTAAAGGGAGGATAAGGGCAACACCGAACATGCCCAAACTCGTTCTCCGTAGTAAGAAGCGATGAGGAGGCAGTGAGGAGGTAGTGAGGAGGCCTTGAGGAGGTAGTGAGGAGGTAGTGAGGATGCCTTGAGGAGGTAGTGAGAAGGTAATGAGGAGGTAATGCGGAGGCGGTGAGGCTGTAGTGTGGAGGCGTTGAGGAGGCAGTGAGGGTTACCAGTGCAAGCCGCTACCCTGCAGGCAGTGAGGGTAACCAGGGCATGCGTGTTGAATGACTGTTGAAGATGTTTTATAGGGACGATAAGGGCAATGTCAAACAGGCCCAAATTAATTCACCGTAGTAAGAAGCAATGAGGAGTTGGTGAGGCGGTATTGAGGGGCGTTGAGGAGGTAGTGAGGAGGCAGTGAGGAGGTAGTGAGGAGGTAGTGAGGGTAAACAGCACGAGCGTGTTAAAACAATAAACGAGGCTATAGCGTATCCGGCAGTTAATACAGTATTGCTCTACGGTTCGAAAAAAGGTCCTCCCCCCCCCCCCCCGCATGCTTAAACCCCAGACAGGGGATCCGAAGGGGTAATGACCGAAGTTGCGCTTAGAAGGTGCATCGACAATATAACATACGAAATCGCGAGAAAAAAAAATGGCGCGTTTTTTTTCAAAAGCGATAAACTCGACCGCGATACAAATGGCGCGTTAAGACGTCATCCAAGATGGCTGACAGGACGTGACGACGGTTAAAGATGGCGGTCGGATGTACGTCATCCAAGATGGCTGACCGGATGTCACGTGATTCAAGATAGCCGCCGGATATGACGTCAGAGGGTGGAATCTAGTCCTGAGGACTAGATTCCCCCCCCCACCCCCCTTTTACCCTACTTATGCCAATCACAACAAGTTCCATCTGTTTTGTTGTCTGCTTGAAACTTAATAAGTCATTGTTATAAAGTGTAGACACAGATCGGACTGCTCCTCTAGATCAGGGTCTACACTGATTGCCTGTATGCAAAAAAAAAAAAAAAAAAAAAAAAAAAAAAAAAGTTCGAAAAGTTTGCAAGAAATCCAGCAGACGGCATACATAGTTGACATTTTCAGATGCAGCGTTTCTTGGCGTCTTAATAAACTCGGTACTTTAACAACTGAGCCAACTTTATGTTGGACTTTGTTTGTTGTTTGATTTGAGGTCCCCGTCTACACTGTAAAGGTCATTTTGGAGACGTTGCTTCCAATTTTGTGGGACTTTTACCCGACACTGAGATGAAATGACATCTCAAGCCCTGTCACCCAATGAAACCAATAGGGTTCATTTGCATGGACGGTCCGACGCGCACCGCTTTGCCTGGACAGGCTTAGAACCTCTAAGCGGTTTACCAGTACTAGTGTGCGGGCCGGATTCAGTTCTGCGTGGAAGCATCATGCAGTCCATACATTTCTTCAAGCCCCTGTTGGACTTTGTCGCCTGGTTGCTGTATGTATTGACTTATTTAATGCGGCCCCCGCCCATAGGGGCTTGAAGAAATATATGGGCTGCATGTTGCTTTCACGCAGAGCTGAATCCGGCCCGCACACTAGTACTGGTAAACCGTTTAGAGGATCTAAGCCTGTCCAGGAACCGCGGTGCGAGGCGGACCGTCCATGCTAATAAAACCTATTGGTTTCATTGGGCGACAGGGCGTGAGATGTCATTTCATCTCAGTGTCGGGTAAAAGTCCCACAAAATTGGAAGCAACGACTCCAAAATGACCTTTACAGTGTTGACGGGGACGTTAAACTTCAAATCAAACAAACAAACAAAGACTTATTTAATATTTGACCGGTGGTACAGATGTTTAAGCAATCAGTGTAATGCATAAAGAAGGCTCAAATCGAGTCGTCAGGATCCGTCAGGATCTTCCTACTACATGAAGAGAGAGAGAGAGAGAGAGAGAGAGAGAGAGAGAGAGAGAGAGAGAGAGAGAGAGAGAGAGAGAGAGAGAGAGATGTTCCTAGCGATATGTCAAAATGCTCAGGAATCTTAACTGAAATCCCGATTTTGGATAATGGTCTTTCGAACTGGAACGTAAAGCTTCTAAAACCGTCGGTGGTGGGGTGGTGCGGTGGGTGCGGTGAGGTATTAAGAACTGCATACTGTTATAGAAGTCAACGTGAAAAATTTGGTGAACTTACTTTTTTCAACATCGCCTCGTCCAGCAGCAATTGGTGTCGCTCCATTTCCTCGCATGAAATGTGTCTCGCCGTTGTCAAGGCAGCGAGGTTTAATAATGATTCTGGTTGGAGTTCTTCGTCCTCCTCCATACTGTTTGTCGGAGACGGAACGTGACTGCCGGCAACGACGTCGGAACTCTGATTAAGAGACATGCAGCTGCTCAGTGTCTGTCCTTAGACACTGTCAGAATGACTGAGACTCTAAAAACAATCAAAACACTGACAGCACTGATTGGTCCATTGTCTCTGAGTGTAGACTGGGACAATTGTCCTGAACGGGGGCTCAGACAGTTTCGTTTAATCCTTGAATTTCTGTGTTGCATGCAAACACTGTAGACCCTGATAAAACGCCGCATTCTGCGGCGTCTGATCTGGGTCTCAGAGTTTGCCAGTGTCTCACTACACGAGCCCAGCCCAGGGTTTACATTTAAACAGCGCTCTGACGTCACAGACAGAAAAGCGCTGACTTTAAATAACCGTTATCTGGATTTTGTATATAGTCAGTGATAGTCACGTGGACAACATCAGGCGGGAAACTTCTGTACTTAGTAAATTTGACTCGACTGACCCCAAAAAGGGGTTATTCGAGCAGGCGTGACGGATGTGAAGTCTCAAATCCGCCTGTACAAAACTTAAACCTTATCCACCTGTTCAAGACAACACAGTCTGGATCCAGTCTGATGGGTTCTGAAGAAGCCATCTGATCAGGATCTATACTGTTTGTCATTCAGTTTGCAAATTTGAATGAATAAATTACATAAAGTTATTTGATAGGTTGAAATGTACGATATTTCATATCTCCAAAATCGCTACTTTTCCGATGAAAATGTTTGATATTCTTCTTATTTATACTCCAAACATAGGTTGTAGGTGCCCGTTAGAACCGCCTCATTAAGGCGGTTCAACAAGTACCCAAAATCTATGTCTTGGAGCAGAAATAAGGAAAATAATGTTACCGCCTTAAACCTTTGTTTTCTCTATATCCATCGTTCGAATTATGGATATCCATAAATCGATCTGAATTATGGATATCCATAAATCGAAATATGGATATCCATTATTCGATTTATGGATATCCATAATTCGAATTATGGATATCCATAATTCGACTGATTTATGGATATCGTACATTCGAATTATAGATATCCATAAATCGAATAAAGGGGGTAAAAATTAAAGACAATGCATCCTTTCATCGAAAAACTCTTATCTGATTTGATTCCTACTCTGTCCAAATAATTCCTACTTTGCGCAGAGATATTTACAGTGATGATAATAACTATGAAAATAATATAGACATTTCTATTGACGATGACAATGAGATTTTAAACTCGCCAATAACTGACAGTGAAATTTTAAAATGTATTAAATCCCTAAAAAAAAATAAAGCATGTGCAAATGATGAGATAATCAATGAATATATTAAGAGCACATCTCATATTATGCTTCCATTATACACCTCCTTTTTTAATTTGTTACTGGATACCGGCCATATACCTGAAGATTGGCTTGAAGGCATCATCATACCAATTACAAAAAGAAAGGGGATCCTCTACATCCAGAAAATTACCGCCCTATAACAATCCTTAGTTGTTTTGGAAAGCTCTTCACTGCAGTATTAAATCTAAGATTAAATAATTTTTTAAATGAGTATCACATATTAGAAGAAAATCAGGCAGGCTTCAGGGCAGGATACTCAACTTATGACCACATATTCGCTCTTCATGCAATCATTGAAATTCTGAAAGCTAAAAAATTAAAACTGTTTTGTTCATTCGTAGACTTCAGTAAAGCATTTGACTCTGTCTGGAGAGTGGGGTTGTGGTCAAAACTGTTGGCGAATAATGTTAATGGCAAGATTTTCCGCATTGTTTTTAATATGTATAAGGGAATTAAATCTTGTTTATCTTTCAGTGGGAATCAGTCAAGTTTCTTCCCTTGTCTGCGTGGGGTGCGACAAGGGGAAAATTTGTCACCGGTCTTATTTGCTTTATTTTTGAATGACTTAGAAACATTTATGCAGTCTAACAATTGCTCTGACGTTAGCCTGAAATTTGACTCAGATATTGTATATATTTACCTTCGACTTTTTGTACTGTTGTATGCCGATGACACTGTCATTTTTGGTGTAGATGAAACCAGTTTCCAGAAGAATTTAGACATGTTTTATGAATATGCTAAAAGGTGGCAACTTGATATAAATTATGACAAGACTAAAATTTTGATATTTGGTACCCGTAACGATGACCGCTTTGATTTTAAAATGGGCACCAATAAAATATCAGTATGTAAAGAATTCAAATATTTGGGGATATTTTTCACAAAGAGTAGAAGTTTTTGCAAAGCCAAAAAGCATAATTACGATCAAGCCAAAAAAGCCATGCATCTTTTATATAAAAGAATACGAAACCTTAATCTTCCTATTGACTTACAACTACAGCTTTTCGAACACACTATTTTACCAATCGCTCTCTATGGATGTGAGATCTGGGCATATGAAAATACAGATATTATTGAAAAACTCCAAATCGAATTCCTCAGGTATATCACAAATACAAGAAAGTCCACCCCAGCTTATATGTTACATGCAGAAGTTGGCTTCAAGGCTATTGATATTAAAATAAAAACCCGAATGATTGGCTTTTGGCTGAACATAGTAAACAGTAAGGAAACTAAACTATCAAAATTATTATACAAGTTTCTTCTCGGCGAATATAATAGTGACATTTATCAGCATAAATGGATCCACTGTATAAAAGAAATCCTAATAAGTGTAGGGTGTGCTGATCTTTTACATAAAGAAGTCATTGAAAACCCAAAATTGATCAAAATGCAAATTTCAAAAACTTTGTCTGACCTAAACATTCAACAGTGGCATACAAAAGTATCGTCATCCTCCAAAGGAAAAACTTATAAACTTTTCAAACATGATGTTAATTTTGAAAATTATTTAACCTTATTAACTAAAAACACTACTCTACATTACTTAAGTTCAGATTAAGTAACCATAGGCTCCCAATTGAGACTGGTCGCTGGGAAAACATTCCTCTGGAAGAAAGAAAGTGTACCCTTTGTGAGAAAAATGACATTGGTGATGAATTTCACTATCTTTTTGTATGCAATCATTTCAAATCAGAGCGGAAAAAGTTTTTACCCTCATATTTTAACAAACGCCCCAATATTATTAAATTCAAGGAGCTATTGTCTACAGAAGATAAAAATCTTCTCATCAAATTATCTTGCTTTACAGAAATCATAATGAAGAAATTTTCAAATTCTAACTAAGTTTTCTGTAATTTATCACTACATGCCCCTGTTATTATTATATTTCTCTTTCATTTTTTTTTTTTTTTTTTTTTTAAGAACTTCACATTAACAGGTCTATGTGAACTGTGATCAAGACCCCAACAACCCCAACTTATGTAGGAGGGAGTGGTATTTTCAGGGGTATACATTATTTTTTTCCTGTACCTGTTATGGGTGTAGAGTGTGGCTTGCTTGTAGAACTACCTAAATGTGATAATTCTAGTGGGATCCACAGTTCCTTTTTACTTTTTTGCATAGGCCTGGTAATGTGATGTATTTGTTTCACTTTCATTGTTGTATTTGCTTGTTTACATCACGGGTACATGCCTATAAAATTTTGAACCCCTTGAACCCAACTTTTAATTTATATAGCAAAACTGGGTTTACAGGGGCACACATTATTTTTCCTATCTCTGCCCGGGGGCATGGGTTGTGGGAGCCTGTTTGGAACCGCCTCAATGAGGGGGGCCTAGCAGGTACCAGCGATTTGTGTTTTGGGCGGGATATGAGGAACATTAAAATTTCTATATGAAATTTTCTCCTTCTTTGGTGGTAAAATTCTCAATACATTTGTATAGGCATGTTTTAGTGATGAAATATGTCTGTTTATCACATGTCACCTGTTTGTATATTATGCTCTTACGCCACCTGCGAGTGGCCTGAGTCTAACTTCAATAAAGTTATGTTCTGTTCTCTGTAACACCCGATCCTTTGTGAAATTCTAGAATTGTACCGGAATTGTGAGAATTCCTACTTTGCGCAGGACATTTCCGGAATTGTACCGATTCCCACTTTGCGCAGAAGATATATACAAGCATGAGGTCCGATTTGGTAAAATAAGAAAATAATTTTCAAATGCTTAAATTTTTAAAATGTTTTCTCGATGTTTAAGAATAACTTTACTTGAATAAGATCAAATTGTCATTCCATATTTGGATGGAAACTGTAAAAACTTGGCACTGAAACTGGAAAAGCAATACGCTCTGTATATTATCAGAAATGTAACACGTTTTACGCATATGACAGATCTGTAGTGCACTGCAGTATATGGCTCACCTTCTACAACCAGTAGCAAATTATGCAGTATAAACAATATCTTAACTTGTTATTCCTCATCTTAAAGACAGGACTGGACTATTTAAGGGAGCACAGGAAAACCTGAGTCATTCTTTGTCTGACCACTGAAGGGTTAACATCAAATTCTATTTATCTGATTGGCTGCCAATGGAGACCTACTGTGACATCACAATGATTGACATTTTAACAATAAGTGATTGACAGCTCTGCTCTGTTTGAAGCTAACCTTGTTATCTCATTTATGTAACAGCAGGCACACTCCATAATTAGTTTCAATAGACAAACAAAACAATTTAGTCATGATTAATGTATTTATTTTTGTATTTTTAAATTACAAAGAAACAAAATACAAACCTATTTCATAAAGGTTAATTATAGCATAATTAGTTCTAATATACAAAAAAAAAATATGAAAAAAGCTTCAAATTTGTTGAAAAAATATTAGTTGACAATATAGAAAACAGCTTATTCTGATAAATATATAAATAATGTTTGAATAAAAGAATTGTTTTAAATTTAATATACTAGAAAGATTTTCCCATTCTTCTTCTTGTTTGTCTTCTTATAAAAAGTAAAATGAATTATACACAGGCAGTCTTAGTAAAATAAATTAAATAAAATTGACACAGCTAAACAAATGGTGGAATGGCTGAATGAATAAAACAGATGTCCAGGCTTATCTCATTCTAATCTCAGTTTAGATTTTTTTAGAATAAAATATAGATTTTGGATGCTCGTTAGAATGGTCTTAATCGGGCAGTTCTAATGAGCACCCACAATACGGGCAGTTCTAATGAGCACCCACAATATACTATCAACTGAGGTTATACATTTGTATGGCCTCAATAAGGCAATTCAAACGAGCCCCCACAATATACTATAGAGTGTTGGTTGGTTTGTTTGATTTGATGTTTAACGTCCCCGTCAACATTGTAAAGGTCGTTTTGTAGACGTTGCTTCCAATTTTGTGTAAGTTTTACCCGACACTGAGATGAAATGACATCTCAAGCCCTGTCGCCCAATGAAACCAATAGGGTTTATAAGCATGGACGGGCCGACTCGCACCGCATTGCCTGTGCAGGCTTAGATCCTCTAAGATGTTTACCAGTACTCGTGTGCGGGTCGGTTTCAGCACTGCGTGGAAGCATCATTCCTTCAAGCCCCAATGGGCGGGGGCCGATAGAGTGTTGGTACTAGGTCTATTTCTTATGAGTACTAGGACTAGCATTTTACACATACAAATGTTCAATGAGGAGGTTCTAACGATTTTTGTGTTAGAACTTTGTTATATTCCAAAATCTTTTTACAGTGAATCATGTTACAGAGAGGTTATTGTTTACAGAGAAAAATATGAAAACACACATTATATTCCTTTCAAACCTAAATTGACATTCAGATAAAATCGTTTTCTGATTTCATTCAAGTTTGCTATTTTATTTTCTACTATACATTTGTATTTAAATGTTAATAAATAAATAAATCTTTGTTTATGAAGCATAATTTATGTCCAATTTTTTAAGGTATTTGTTTGATAAATATATGGACAGCAGATGATTTACAGTCATTTATATCCTGTAATCCTTATCGGTTTTATGGCCCCTATAGGTAGCCAGCCCACCAAGACCAAGCCACACCTACTTTTATCTGCTGGTTACCTGTACATTTTTAAGCTGGGAACCAGACCCCCCCGGCATGAAAATCCTGTCTTTAACTGGTTGGTCACCTTTGATAATTTAATAATAAAAAAAAAAAAAAAAAGCTAATCCTGCTGACCGGGTGCAATATATGCCACAAGTGGAGGCCTCATAACGAGCTAGTGTATAAAAGAAAGTAGTCGCAGATAAGATTGACTAGGCGGAGCTATTCAGGTGCAAATTCGCTGGGTCCACCAGAAGATTCGGTAGAGTGCCTTTCTACAAGCGAACGGAACAAGCCACAGCTATGCTTGTGTTACAGTTAAATTCACACAATCGGGTGACTTGGTTTACCTTTTTGTTAATGGAATATTCTTAAGGCATGTACAAACAAGTTGGCTTCTTTAAAAAGAATCCAATGGAAAGGTCTGCTGCTTTCTAGTCAGCAGAATGAACAGAGCACTATCACAATAGTAATGCTAATACTAATAAACATAATAATAATAATAATAATAATAATAATAATAATAATAATAATACTAATGATAAACGTGCGTAACGTTTGTCTTTTGTAAACATGACCAACCCTTAACTATCCGCTTTAGAACCTTAAAATCAAGAATGATCGTTCACCACTGTCATTTGGTGAATCGCTTTTATTTTTCAATAGCAGGGATACTCAAAACTAAGATCAGAAATTCTAAAGTTGTACAATTTGCATCTCCTGTTCCTTCGTTTTAGCTGAGACCTCAAAACAAATCAGTGGTAGAATTGGCAACTTCACCAATAGCTGCCATACCTCTTGCCAGCGAAAGGCAAGGGAAAAAATAGAGAAAGTGGCCACGGGGTCATGGATACCATCGGCAGATGCAACCATGTATTGCAAAGCACCATTTTTAAGTTTATGACCTTGATCTCAATTTCTAAAAAGTAAGTTTTTGACCTTGATCTGCTGACAGCAGTATCTTTTCTGCACCAATAAAAGTGTCTACATATCCACCCTAATCGTTGGCTGAAATCCACAACAATACAAAAACTTTAACATGACTATCTCAATCAAAGTTCAAAGTGTGCGATCTTGGCAGCAGAAGTCAAATCAGTGTTACTGTACTTTGTCAGCTGTCAAGTAATACCACATATCGACTTCCAACAGCATTTAAAACATAGAGATCAAATGTTTTACATAACACGTAACATGAATATAACGCAAAGTTCTGTGTCAGCTGGAGCAATAGCCACGTGACTGTAACTATACATTATCTGCTGTAAATTATAATATATCATACAAAACCCCAGTCAACACGATGAATGCCAAAACTATACAATGACCATTCATTTAGGCGACCATGATCTTCTGTCAGCAGTCGCAGCAGCAGCAGCAGCAGCCACATAATTGGAACAATACTGTATACGTGTCTATTTAAAAGTAATACCCGTTAGGCATTATATGTTCACACTGCAATGTTAAAGGAAAAAATAAATCTGGAAATTACCAATATCGCTATATATCCTAATTACTGGCGCTAGCCAAACCCGGGCACTTGACTCAGGAGTGTGACCGACTCGTGTTTAAGGCAATGCCAAAGAAACACGATATACCAAATAAAAATGTATTAGACAAGTGATTAGTAAGATATAAGAATTAAAGCAAAGCTTTGAAGCTAAGTGTTGATGGACGTCCACGCGTTCTCACGAAACAGTCAATATGTGACTTTTCGTAGACAGGACAGATCGTTATATGTCACTTTTTTGTGTGACAGCCACTTAAAAAGCTATTTGTTCTCAAGAAATGAGCGTTAAATTGATATAATGTATGACGGAAAAAAACTGTATCGCAATAATTCTATAGAAACCAGTTAACAATCATTTCTTGGGCCAAGACAAACAGAAGGACAAACAGGCGGAAGAAAAACAGACACTGGACGGAAACTACATACATCTCAGCATTCTTTTCATGCCGGGGGAAATTATCAAAATATTCCTAGCGGTCCATCATCAGCTCGTGAAAGATTTGCCTCGGCGAGGCTATTTATATATAAACAAATATTGCATTATACAAATTTGTTAGGTCATGCCAATATACATCTTCATGCCAAAATTATTGAAATATACCTTCCGGATAATATATCTAAAATCAGTTTGTTATTATTTTACCCCGGAGAGGCCATCAATATCAAGAAATTTGGCATTAAACACTATAATTAATTAGATCTTGTCAATATATATCTACCTGCAAAAACGTATCAAAATATTTCTTGCGGGTTGAAAGTTTAACGTCTATGTCAGTTAGTGAAATTTTTACCTCGGCGAGGCTATTTATAAAGATATCAGCGTTTAGACAAACTCATTTGTTTGGTCTTGTCAATCTCTCTGCATGCCAAAACTTAACAAAACTAGAATCGCGCAGTCGATGGCACGCCATCGCATATCCCCACGCCACTACATAATCTACTCATCATGCCGTTCGCTTTGATATGTTACACGACATTTTCTGGAAATTTTAATTTTTGAACCACGCGGGCCCCACCACTAGGGGTGTAATCAAAATTCTGAAAGTGTCATGCACTCCCCAAACTAAAGATCTATCAGTTGCCAAAGTTTTAAGTTTCTATCTATAACCGTCTAGGATGAGTTATCCGGTAAGAAGGACGGACGGACGGACAGACGTACGGACGTATGTACGTACGGAGGACGGGCGGACGGACGAACGGACGGACGAACGGACGACGATTACCATTACAATAGCCCCACTTTTTCTTTGAAAAGTGTGGGGATAATAATCCTACTGTCGCCTTGGCCTGGCTTCTTGTGAAGAAATCAGGCATTATGATGAGGCCTAATTGGTCACTGATGAGGCCTAATTGGCCGAAACTAGCTAGTCTGGCCCAGAAAACTGTACATTCCATATTTTCCAGTTCTGTGGTGTATCCCTTGCTTCCAAAGGATATCCCTTTCTAGAACATGTTAGACGGTCTTGTCAATATACATCTGTTTGCCAAATCTTATCAAAATAAAACTTGTATACCTGCAATCAGTTTGTGAAAATTTTGCCTTGACAATGCCATTTATATAAAGAAATCAGGTACATTGTTTACTACATCTTATCAATATATATATGTTTGCCGAAAAATCGTATAAAATATCTCTAACGGTTTGAAATTTATATGGCGGTGCAAGTTAGTGGAAAATTGCCTCCGTGAGGCTATTTATAAAGAAATCAAGCATTAGACAATCTCAGTGGGAAGATCTTGTCAATATGTATCTGCATTCAGTTTCTGAAAATGTTGCCTCGGCCAGGCTAGAAATCTGGCATTAGACTGCTGTCGGTGCCGCTTGACGTAGTCTTGGAGCTGCCTTCTTGGTTCTGGCTGGGGGCTGGACTGCGCAGATCCTAACGTCAAACAACAGTGACATTCTGGTGCTGAAGGCCTGTGGTCACCTCAGGAATCCCATGAAGTCGCCATGACTTCAAGAAAGCCACAAGTGGCTCTAGAAGTACTCTTTCATAAATCCAGACATGTTGTGATATCGATCTGGACTAGCTGCTCAAGAGCTGAACAGAGAATAATGATGATGATGAGACTGCTACGTTCGTTCGTTCGTTCGTTCGTTCAAGCTAAGGCATTTTACGTCTGCCAGGGTCGAGCGGACAGAACTCCATAGCTCCACAGCGAGACGTAAGCAGTGCTTCTGGGCGGCGAATCGCGACAGTCTGTCCAACAAGAGTTAATCGTGTTGGACTGCCTCTGTCCTACCGAGTAAAGTGAAGCACTGCCAGTTTTAGAAATTTTGAATGCATGTCTAAATTGAGCCAAAAATGTAGAGTAATCAGTGACAAATCGGTTGTAGATCGCGATTTCTCTACTGTACTCGAGAGCAGAAAGTAGGCCAGCGGTGCTCTCTTTTGGGACCGCGCGAGTTTGGCCATCGGACTTAGGCTGCAAATGAAGCATGCCTTTGCAAGTTTCCATTCAGAAACGCGCGGCTAGTGGTCCAGGAAGAAGACTTATCGCAGAACAGAAGTGGAGGCAATGTTCAGGAATCGATACAATTCACAGCTCCAAGTCCTATTTCCAACCATCAGGCAGGATGAATTCGCAATGATCCAGATGTTGGTACAAGCCCTCAGCATCTCCTACCGGCTTGGCAATGCAGAAGTGCTGCTTTTAGAACCACCAAGCTCCTGGGACGAACTCATCGATCCCCGCATCCGATGACCTCGACCCGTACACAATGCCGTTCTCTAAATGTGACTGTGGCCTAACTTGTACACCTACGTGCAACACACTATACCATGCCTTGGCGCCCTCGTTAACTTAGATACGAGCATTTAACAACAACTTTAGTCTGCCTGAGCAATCAAATTTATTTCCGCGCAGAGTACCTGTTACTATTATTTCGAGGAGTGGTTTTCAGTTACTGGATATCAGTATGTTACATGTAACTGCAATAAAGTTGGGATTACAGGGATTGTATTAGTTTTCTTATTTTTGCTATAAAACGCAGGTCGTGTCACGCGTTTGAACGACACTAAGAAGGAACAATATATATGTATATTGGATCCGTGCCACCCATAAGAAAGATTAGTTATTCCTAGCCGGCACATGACGTCTATGCGACGTCGTACCAACGTCAATGCAACTGATTATACTGACACAGAAACTGTAGTGACTTCCAGCCTCAGCAATTGTTTCGCTAAGGCCAATTTTCTCGTTGGAGAGGAGGCAGCTGATTACTTTCCTTTCCGTTGCATTCTTACTGTATATCACAAATTTTGGTTTGCTCTTCCTGTTGGTGCCATTGGTATTATGTTTTCTGTGATGTCGCCTTTTCTGTTCGTATATATCGGCCATGATAGCTCTGTGGTAGAGCGTCTGCTTTGGGAATGGGAGGTTGCGGGTTCGATCCCCGGCCGCGCCATACCAAAGGCGTACCAAATGGTATTAGGAGCTCCCTTGGCTGACGCTCGCATTATCAGAGGTAGTCATTGGAAGGGAAATGAAGGCAGGCAAGTATTTGTCAAAGGATACTTTGTCGCAATAAAAGTTTACGCTATTTGTTTCGGATATGCGACGTTAAATAAAGCTTCTTTATCTTAATCTTTATCTTTATTTCGCTTTTTCTCAGTTCAAATATATTGCAAATCAGCGTCATGCATACGAAAAGGACGTTGCCAGACGGTTCAACAATTTGCGGAAGCTGGAATAAGGATACATTCAATTACAGATATGTTGTGCCGCTTGCTAGCGTAAGGCAAGCTTTTTGTGAAATCTCATACTTGAGAATGGTAACTTTCATTAATGGTCATTTCGCCAAATAGATACACTACATAGAAAAATGAAGTATCCCTGCATATTTTTGACTGGTTCACATTGTTTCTTCACGTTGAATATGATTGCAAATAGCAAATTATAGCGAGAAGTCTGCACTGGAGCGAAAATGCTTCAAATTTCACATAAACACTGTGGAAAGGTCCTGTCCTGAGGGACCTTTCCAATGATAGCTCCGCCTAGTCAATCTTATCTGCGACTACTATAGTTAAGAACAAATTGGCATAGAAAGTGACAGTCATGTAGATATACCAGTTTTACGGACAGTCCGCACTCGCTAGATATGTGGTGGACAGCCAGCCTGTTCTTGTCTCATTGTTTATCAAATTACAGTACAGCCCCGACATAGGGAAACCTGGGTTAGCATTTTAATAGTCGCAGACCCCATGTCAGACGATGAAGTTACAAAATATACACTGTACCCGGTCACCAGGATTAGTTTCTTTTTTTTTTCTTTTGTTTCATTAACCATTTTTGTACCAAATGGAATCTTCCTCCTCATATACAGCAGGAGTCCATTTTAAACTTTGGGGATGTCAGGTTGTGTTTTCTTCAAAATTTATTTGAAAAATGACTGAACTTTTAGCAAACAGTGGAGGCCCTGATCAGACGCCGCGTTCTGTGGCGTCTGATCTGGGCCTGCACTGTTTGCCAGGTACCCGTTTTGGGGTTTCTGGTACTGAATGGGTTAAAGTATCAAAGGTGATCAACCAGTTCAGATGAGGAGCAACAAGTTAAGATATTGTTTCATTACGGTAATACACCTGTGCCACATAGTATTTTTTTACATCTTCAAAAAAGGCTAATTTTCTGATGACAATCCATGATATTTTCCTTATATATACTGCGAACATAGGTTGTGGGTGCTCGTTAGAACCGCCTCATTGAGGCGGTTCTAACGAGTACCCACAACCTATGTCTTGGAGCAGAAATAAGAAAAATAATGTATACCCCCGTACACCCCAGTTTTCTCTATATAAAGTGGGGTTTAAGGCTGTGTTCATTTCCCGGACGTGCTAACGTGATGATACTGCATAATTTGCTACTGGTGTAGAAGGGAAGCCTTTAGCGAATTCTTGAAACCATTCATACGGCCCCCGCCCATCGGAGATTGAAGAAATATATGGGCTGTATGATGCTTCCACGCAGAGCTGCATCCGACCCGCACACGAGTACTGGTAAACCGCTTAGAGGATCTAATCCTGCCCAGGCAAAGTGGTGCGCACGAGTCGGACCGTCCATGCTTATAAACCCTCTTGATTTCATTGGGCGACAGGGCTTGACATGTCATTTCATCTCAATGTCGGGTAAAAGTTCCACAAAATTGGAAGCAACGTCTCCAAAAGGACCTTTACAGTGTTGACGGGGACTTTAAATCTCAAATCAAATAAAAAAAAAAGAAAGAAAGAAAGAAAATAATGCATACCCCGTACATCCCAGTTTGCTCTGTATAAAGTGGGGTTTAAGGAGGTGATCATTTCACGGACGTGTTCACGTGATGATACTGCATAATTTGCCACTGGTGTAGAAGGAGAACCTTAAGCGAGTTCTTGCAAGCATTCATGACCTCTTTTGCATTATCAGTAACAGGCAGTTTAGAGCTACAATATTGGTTTCATCACAAGCAGTAGCACTTAAAGACATTTGTTCTTGTAACAGTAGGACACACCGTGTGTTCATAATTGTATAATTGTTTTATTGCCCCTTGTGATATACTGACTACAGTAGATCAAAGGCGGCCCTTAATAGGGTGATTAGTAGCTCCTGTTGTATCCCCTGGCTGAGGCACTTAAGGGAAAAATCAATAATGTACACCAGTCAACAGTTAGTAAATTATTGATTTTCATCAAGGAGGCCCCATACCTGTTTAAGACAGAGGACTTCTCTTCTGTCAGCACTAAGAGCTGCATAATATTATGTAATGAAATGATAGTCCTCAATAATCAAGAATAAATGCCTTTAAAGCACTGTCTGACAAACTCAGATCACGAAAACACGCCTATTTAAATCTGACCCCCTTAAACCCCACTTTTACATAGTAAAACTGGTGGGAGGGGTGCAGGGGTTTACATTATTTTTCTTATTTCTTCTCAAAATATGAATTGTGAGTACTCAATAGAACCGCCTCGTCGAGGCGGTTCTAACGAGTATCCACAATCTATGTTTTGAGCAGAAATAAGAAAAAAAAATCGAAATTTTTGCATCTGAAAATTTTCATTTTTCGGTGGTAAAATTTACAATGTATTTGTATAGACGTGTTTTCGTAATGGTCAGAATACGTTTCTGATACGCAACAGCAGCGTGACACGCACGTGACATTTGCGCTGTGTACGTCAAATGCGCGACTGACTCATGCTAAGCGTCCTGCAATCGTCCGACAAAATGCCTTGGAAAATCGGAACGTGCATAAAACGTACACAACGTGCCTAAAATACACTGGACGAGTCCGAATTTATTCGACGCGCTTTTGACGCATGTGAAACATATAGGCCAATGGGCACACGCCCTACCGCCTTGAATTCTTTATGCATGCTTAAAACGTTTTCTTAGCCCCAACTTACACTTGCGTTCAGCGACTTACATCAAGCTCGAGTAGCGAGTAAGTACACATAATCATGATAATATAATTTGTTTCAAACTTGTTTTCAAAACGCCCGGCGCACGTCTGGCTCAAATGCTTTGTTTGTTTGATTTGATGTTTAATGTCCCCGTCAACACCGTAAAGGTCATTTTGGAGACGTTGCTTCAGAATTTGTGGGACTTTTACCCGACATTGAGATGAAATGACATCTCAAGCCCTGCCGCCCAATGAAACCAATAGGGTTTTTAGCATGGACGGGCCGACTCGCACCGCTTTGCCTGAGCAGGCTTAGATCCTCTAAGCGGTTTACCAGTACTCGTGTGCGGGTCGGTTTCAGCTCTGCGTGGAAGCATCATGCAGCCCATCTATTTCTTCAAGCCCCGATGGGCGGGGGCCGTTGGTTCAAATGCCAATGTGCGACAGCCCAATAAAGAGCATCGAACCATATTTGATACATTAAAGCATTTCCTTCCATATCAAATTACGGAAACACACCTATTCAAATATATTGAAAATTTTACCACAAAAAAAAAAATAAAAAAATAAAAATGAAAAATTTCAGAAAGAACTGCCTGGCGGTTCTAACGAGTTCCTACAATCTATGTTTTTGAGCAAAAACAGGATTATTAATGTATCCCCTTTCCTTATAACTCTGTTCACTCTCATAACTCCGTTCACTCTCATAAATACGAGCTAACATTATAGCTGGTTTTGAAGAAAAACAGTTTTGACTTACAATTTTATTGATAGAAATCAAAGTTTGTCACAAAATCCTTAATATTTATGGGGTACCTCAAAATAATCTCTAACCATTGACAAGCATGTGCCTGAATATAAACAGTATCAACAATTTAGAATAGGCCTAGTTACAGTCTAAAAATACCCATCATATTTAATATGCATAGAATGAATCTGGTTAATAGTTATGAGAACATGCCTCAAACACACGGGTGGTAATCAGGGGAACTAGCTCGAAAATGAGTCAATGGAAATTTGTTCCCTCGACAAATCCGGGAACTCTCGAGCTAGCTCCATCACCAAGAAACTCGTAAACAAAGGTAGGTCTCGAAGAGTTTTATCACCATTTTTTTCTTTGTAAGCTATGTATAAAAAAATCCGTCAATGCAGTTCCACATAGAAATGATTTAACTTTGTACTCCGCTAGAATTTGCCATGGAAATTTGCAGCGCTGGAGTATGAATGAAACCCAAACTTTTTATCACGGACCGGACAAATTGTCAATTTATGTCATTACGGAGATTTTGGCAGACGATTTTTCATTATCCGTCAAAAGTACGCCCTTCACACCCACAGAAACAACATCCCTGGTGAAATGGAACATGGACAGTTTGAAATAAGCAAAAAAATTTTGGCCGTGATTACGTAACTTGCGACTTATTAGGAAATTACTGTCCGAGCTAGTCTTCTCGACAAGGAGCTAGTTCACTCGACATAAAAAAGAAAATGAAACATTCATCAGATTCGATGTCTTTCTATGGTCCCACCCAGGTTATCCAACTGGTTTCTTTACCACTGGCTAGTTGGGTAACAAGATGCTATGCCCCAAAGGCGTCCCCCAGTCGTTTCTCCCTGTTCGTTTCGCCCCCATTTTACACCCCTGTTTTGCCAACAGAGCCTGGTCTTTTCGCCCCCCCTTAGTCATTTCGCCCACCTAGTTGCTTCGCCCCCTTCCATTTGGAGCGGATCAATGGATGTTGGATGGATGGATGGATGGAATGATTGATGGATGGAAGGGTGCACAATAGAAAGGGATGAGTGGGTATTTGGAAGGATTGGTCAATTGGAGGACGGATGGACGAACGAACATATAGACGGACAGACAGACGGACGGATGGATGGATGGGTCGGTGGGTAGATGGATGGAATGATGGATGGAAAAAGAGAGAAAATATATATGCACACAAATGTCAGTGTCGTGTAAAGGTTTGATTAAATAAATGAAGTATTTGATTCCTACCGGTAATCTTTTTGATGATTTTTGTTTCACTCAGAAATCACATATTGTTCCCGCAGGTGATCTGATTATTTTTAATAAACCTAAAGTCATCGTTTATACAAATTATGTTGTGCTGCAGTCCTAGGTACTACAAGTTTCTTGAAATCAGCCCACTGGTTCTAGAGAAGATTTTTAATGGTTTCACCATATATGGGCATGGTAACCATCTTGGTCATGTGACCCAGATGCCTCGAACAAACTATCGTTTCCCCTATACCCATAAATGCTCAACACAGTTTTCGACTAAATTGTTGAAAGATAAGATGGTGCTTATTAGTTGCTTAATATATCACAGACTGGAAGTCAGTCGTTATAGTGAATAGATCATGAGCGCGTAGCGCGAGTGATCACGGGCGCGTACCGCGAGTGATCTCTGCACTTGTGCCCGACAGACAGTGATCTATTAAGCAACTAATCACCTAACAACATGAATCTATGTCGATTAGGTATCCTGTCGGTGTGGTTCGAGCCTCTCTTGAGTCATATATGGATGTCCTAGTTCTGCAATGGAAAGTCGCGTTCATAAACAGTCTAACAAATTTCGAAGTTTACGTCTGCATTTCTCTTGGAGCCCATAACTTCCATTTATGTTATACTACAAAATTGAAAATCGGTATGACGCTTACTCAGACCGTGACCTTTCTGTTCATGATACGATTGTCCCAGGGCCATGCTCCTGAGCGTGTCCGAGTGTCAGATGCCATTGCCCAAGAGTCCTAACCAGAGTCTAACAAACGTTAAAGTTAACGTTCGCATTTCTCTTGGAGCCCATAATTCCCGTTTCTGTTATGCTACAAAGTTGAAATTTCGCATGACACTTACTCAGCCAAAGAACTTTCCGTTCATGATACAATTGCCCCTGGATGGGCCTTGGGGTAAAATTACATAAAACGTAAAATTGACATATAGGCATTTGTATGGAAAACTCAAAATGTCTAATATTTTGAAAATAATTCAGCTCCCAACCCCTAAACCATATATATCATTGTTCCTTATGATAAGACTCTGTTTTATTTCACCAGGAATGTTGTTTCTATGGGTGTGAAGGGCGTACTTTTGACGGAAAATGAAAAGTCGTCGGCCAAAATCTCCGTAATGACATTAATTAACAATTTTTCAGGTCCGTAATAAAAAGTTTACTTTCATTCATACTCCAGCGCTGCAAATTTCCATGGCAAATTCTAGCGGAGTACAAAGTTAAATCATTTCTATGTGGAACTGCATTGCCGGATTTATTTTATAAATAGCTTACAAAGAAAAAAAATGGTGATAAAACTCTTCGAGACCTACCTTTGTTAGCCAGAACCAGTTGGATAACCTGGGTGGGACCATAGAAAGACATCAAATCTGATGAACGTTTCATTTTCTTTTTTATGTCGAGTGAACTAGCTCCTTGTCGAGAAGACTAGCTCGGACAGTAATTTCGTCATAACTCGCAAGTTACGCAATCACTGCCATATTTTTTTGCTTATTTCACACTTTCCATGTTTCATTTCACCAGGGATGTTGTTTCTGTGGGTGCCAAGGGCGTACTTTTGACGGAAAATGAAAAATCTTCGGTCAAAATCTCCGTAATGACATAAATTGACAATTTTTCCGGTCCGTGATAAAAAGTTTGGGTTTCATTCATACTCCAGCGCTGCAAATTTCCATGGCAAATTCTAGCGGAGTACAAAGTTAAATCATTTCTATGTGGAACTGCATTGCCGGATTTTTTATAAATAGCTTACAAAGAAAAAAATGGTGATAAAACTCTTCGAGACCTACCTTTGTTTACGAGATTCTTGGTGATGGAGCTAGCTCGAGAGTTCCCGGATGTGTCGAGGGAACAAATTTCCATTGACTCATTTTCGAGCTAGTTCCCCTGATTACCACCCGTGAAACACCCCTTCGTTCGTAGAAGCTCAGCAGGCACACGTCGCTAGGGCAACGTCAAATCAACGTCGGTGCAACGTAGATGTGACGTTGCATAAGTGCCATGACGTTGCACCAACGTTGTTGTGACCTAGCAATTACGTCATATGACTGTTGCGGGGTGGGTTATGTGATGTTTATTTTCTTAAATCTTAAGATTCTCACAGGCATTTAGTTATACATGTATGTTTAAAAAATCATCTGCAGAAAATTGTTCTTGAAAAAATAATTAACAAAAAAAAAAAAAAAAAAAAAAAAAAAAAAGCAGAACTGCTCAACCTTAGGTGAACGTAGGTACCAGTCTATACCATGTGAACCCCAGTTTTACTATATAAAATGAGGCGTGCTTTAGTGATGTATGTTAAAAGAAGCCTCACTGCCATAATATTTTTCTAGATCCGCCAATGCGTTATTTTGTATAGATTTTTTTAATGATACAGATATAGAGTACATATATGCGATTACATAAACTAGATGCTCTGCATATTAGAAATTAATACTTTATAAATCCTCGAGTTTAAATCACTAACATTATATCAACAAGTTTAACTAGAAGGGAGTATTCGATAGAATACAGATATCTCCCCTTACCTACCCACCCCCACCCCATACTTTGGCAAATCATGTTAAATCTAGCTCTTACACTGTAAATAAAGAATAAAAGGAGTATCCCTTAAGAACAATGAACGTATTCTAAAGACCAGAAGTGGGTCAGACTACGCAGTTTCGGCTACTAGAGCCTCCTCAGTAACCTACCATTTTTACATTAGTAATAAAACTTAATTTTTTAAAAAATCTCTTAATCTTAAGGAGGGCAGTGTTGCGCCTGCCCGGGCTTAAGTCCAGAGATGTGACCTCATTTCAAGAGCACATGACCTGAAGTATATGCACATGACCATTATAGCTCTTATGATTTACGAGTTATGGAAACAAATTCTTGGCTTGACACAATGGTGGACTCATAGAGTTAATCGGTTAACTTCAGCACAAAGCACTTGCAACATAATTGCATGCTCACTTGATTCTATATTTATACTCCGTAAATCATTCGACCGCGCCCGCCGTCAACCGGACGCAGACGGAAGGAATCGAAACCTCTACGACTAGCCTAACGGAAAGTAGGGAACATGAACGAAGCAAATAACAAGTTGGCTGCTTTCAAAAAGCATCCAATAGGTTTGGTCTTGTCAGTCTACATTCTGATTTGAGCCAGCTGATATCATTATCCCACTTAATGCATTTTTTGAATAAAAATAATAAACTTTAATACAAAGGTGTACATAAAATTTCGAAGTCTGTGACCTTGGTATCAGGAGGGGTAGGTAGTGATGAGTATTCTGAAGTAAATTGTTTAACGCCATGGCAGGTATAAACTAAATGTAACTTACATATGGTTTACACATGTATAGCACAAAACTTAACCAAACGAAAATGTAAACCGAATTTTCAAAGGGTCATAACTCTGTTAGTATTTGGTGGCATATCTTCACATCTTAGCCTTACTACATACACATTTTTAGGCTTGATCGGATGAAAACTGTATAGTAGGAGTTATACGGAAACGAAAAAAAAGTTTACGAACGGACGGACGGACGGACACCAACCCCATAACTTAATACGACCGTTTTTTTTTTTTGTTTTTTTTTTTTGTTGTTGTTGTTTTGTTTTTTGTTGTTGTTGTTGTTTTTCAAACGGGCATATAAAAAGATTTTTCCTAAGTGATCAGGCCTTCTATAGGGCCTTGGTTATCTATTTCATTTGTTGTTAACGTCCCTGTTATCACTGTATGAGACTTTTTTGAGACATTGCTTCCAATTTTGTGGGACTTTTACTCAGTACTGAGATAAAACGGGCAGATAAAACTCCTTCTCAAGCCCTGTCGCCCAATGAAACTAAATGGTTGAAATGCATGAACAGTCCGACTCGAGCCACTTTTCCTGAGCAGGCTTAGACTTTCTAGGCGATTTAACACTACTCATGTGCGGCCGGTATCAGCTCTGTGTGGATGCATCATGCAGTCCAATCTATTTCTTCAATCCCCGATGTACTGGGGCCGATCAGACCTTGGGGCAATATATTGGACTGCTGTATTGCTGAACCGCCTAGGAAGATCTAAGCCTGCCCAGACAAAGTGCTGCGAATCAGACTGTATCTTAAACCTCGGCAGTTTCTTTGAGTGGTACCTCCGCAAAACCCTGAAATTTGCAATCCTTTTGTATACCTTTCTGGATCACAATTTAATTGTAAAAGAAACTGATTAGTAAAACGTCAAGTATTGAGTGGAAATAAAGAACACCATTCTCGGCTTATCAGATACAATAGCTCCCATCGAATGCGCCAAAAAGTCTTTTAACAACTCAGCCTGTAACTGGTGGTAGGTCACTTAGTAGTCATGAAGTTTTTGAACAGAAACTATTGCTATCTGTCCTGGGCTAAAGAACAATAAACAACGACCCATCAACGTTATGACTTTGTTTCGCTCCCTAAATAGTTTATATATTTGGAAGAGTTAGAACCTTCGACCTTGGCACTGCCGTTTATTCTAGTAGCAAAGACATGAAAATGTTTTTACACACCAAGCGATCTTTTTTATGTTTGGTTTTACGATCCTTTCAAGATTATTTCACTCACATCAAACCGATCGTTAATCGGAGGTGAGCGAAAACTAGAGTACCCGATAAAAAACCTCCTGACCTTCCATTGCAGAACTTCTCATTATGTGACCTGAGCCATGCTCAAACCTACACCGTTGAGAGACCTAATGATTAAGAGTCAGCACTCTTATCCACTAGGCCACACGGAGGGCCCCCGTTACACCCAGCGATCTTTATAAATGAGGAAAAATAACGTTCTCTGTCTTTCCAACATTTACGTATTATTAGAGCTACCACCGTACCGAAAGATGTCCTGAATATATAAATCTGATCCTATCTGTGTGAAGTAAACTTTGCAAGTTTTGTTAATTTGTATTTAACGGCCCAGTCAACACTGATTTGGGTCATGTTTGGGCCTGTCAGTGTACCTATCCACGCTTTTCCTGAGCAGGCTTATCCGTAAGCGGTTTACCAGTTCAGTGCACATTCTGTCGCCAAAAACTGATCCCTGCCCTTCCTGAATCAGCGGAAGGGAGAGAATGACCATAGAAAAGATTTCATAATCAATCTCCACGAAAGAATGTTGCCGACCCCAGTAGGTATCGAACCCGAGTCTTCCTTATCGCCAGTCAGACTGCATCCGACTGAGCTACCGCAGCCAGCTACACTTTGTGAGTAGTAGTAGTAGTAGTTATGTTCTGCTCCTGGGGAGTAAAGTCTTCCCTTTTAGAGTAGACCCCTTGAGGAGCAAATTCTTCCCCTTTTAGAGTAGACCCCTTTTTCAGTTGGACAGAGTCAACAGAGTAGCAGCCATAAGGTCCATAAGTTGTATTTCCATCACGAAAGCATGCCTATAGAATTGTGATCCCCTTTAATATGTTCTATAAAAGGGTTACTCTTTGGAAGCAAGGAATACACCACAGAACTGAAAAATATGTTTTGCACATGTTTTCCTGGCCAGAATAGCTAGTTTCGGCCAATTAGGCCTCATCAGTGACCTTTAGATATTTTCAAAATTCCACAATGGAATCAATGATCCCAAAGGACAAGAAAATATAATCTACACTATGATGTAGGGCAGGGAGACGTTTAACAGCCGCCACACATTCCCACACACCAGTTGTAGTGAAGTTAACTATGTTCTATAAAAGGGCTATCCTTTCGAAGCAAGGAATACACCACAGAACTAAAAAATATGGAGTGTACATGTTTTCTGGGCCAGACAAACTAGTTTCGGCAATTAGGCCTCATCAGTGACCCTCAGATATTTTCAAAATTCCACAATGGAATCAATGATTCCAAGGGACAAGAAAATATAACCTACACTTTTATATAGTAAAGCTCGGGTTTGCAGGGGTATATATTAATTTCCGTATTCATGCTCTGAAACACTAGATTGTGGGTACTCGATAGAATCGCCTCGTCGAGGCGTTTCTGTCGACTCCCCGAAATCTATGTTTTGAGCAAAAACGGCAACTTGAATATTCCAATTTTTCTTTTTAAAATTTCTTTTTCTTTGGCAAAAAATGACACTGTATTTGAATAGGTGTGTTTCGAAATACGGTAAAAATGGTAGACTACGGTAGGTGACCAATTAGTTCGAACACCCTAGCAGTTAGAACACCCAAAATTATTTCGAATCTGTGGCTGAAAACGTTCTCATTTAATTCGAACTCCCAAATTTTTTAGAAATCAGAAGTTTTAATACTTTGAACACACAAAAAATGCCGAAAATGCATCCAGAACAAGCATTTCGGACCGTTCCTGGGTTTATATGTGTCGTATATGAGCTAGCGCACGAAAAAAAAAAGAAAACTTAGCATGAAATATGTGCGACTTCCAAAGACTCGGATTAACATGCACTCTGTGAGGCAAATGTTTTTCGCTTCTCTCACTTGGATAGCCCTGTGGTTATGGAAGGTTCATACCCTCACCGAATACTGATCAGACTGTGAGAAACGCAGGCAGCAAGTGCTTAGATCAACCTTGATAAGCCACAGGAGTTTCGCTTATTTATGTTGTGAAATCCCATCGTCTGCATCCGGCTCATGCGATCAGCGAAGACTCTAATCGGATTGCATGAGTACGCTAAGATGTGTCTTCGCTGGTTTCTCAACGACCTGCAAACACTGAACATGCGCACCCACTACCGGTATGTAAGGCAAAGAGTTTCACTTAGCCTTGTAACTTCGTAAGATTTAAGGGTTCAGTAAAGACTGATCACATTGCATCGATGTGCAGGCTGATCCTAGTCGGTGATGTAGCATTGTGGCCTACAAAGGCTTGGATCACCATGCATACGCAAGTGTTTTGCTCTCAGACTCTTTGGAGCGTGGCTTCCACTTTCAATATAATTTGTGTGACAGTGTTACCCTTTTTCCATGTGCTGTGGCATTTGATTCAATGCCTCTTTGATAGCAGAAGCGCCCCTTTAAATATTAATTGAGAGTTTCCCGCCTGTTTCCACAGAACGTCTTTTAGCACGTGCGATTGAAATTCATGGTTGTTGCATGCAAAAAAGGTAGTATAATTCAGGCTACTTGTTGGGTTACCCTGGTTTTCTGAGGCCCATTTATTTTACGGTGACAAGGTTTAATTGGAAGTAATTTCGGGGAACATGATTGAGAAAATAAGTCATATGCGATGGGCGAAGACTCAGGTCAGCCTGCACATGCATGCAGTCTGAACAGTCTTCGTTGTTCGTATGTGCCTACCATGGCCTCTGTGCTAATCAAAGAACAACAGGTGAAAACTATGGCCACATTGACTAGATGCGCAGGCTGATCTGGTCCTTCGTTTGAAACGGTTTTTGTTTTCGCCGTGCGCCGGCTTAAAACGACTGTACATTTAACCGGCCAAATCTGCTTGCGACATTACAAACACATTCTAAGCTACCAAGTGCAAGGATCAGTCTGTTCAGATCTCCTATCTCAAGTAAAATACTTATTGCGCATGTGCGTACAGAAAAGACTGATAAGTCTGCGCATTTGTGCAATCGGGATTGTGTCTTCAATGTCCAAGAGGTTTGAAACGTTTCATCGCGCACAAAGTGAAGATCGCACATGCACATGTTAAAATTGTGTATGATGTCCGCATTTTCTTTTCAGTCTTGTTACTTGCCTATCTAAATAACATGATGGTTTTGCATCCACACAGTCTAATCAGTCTTCAGCGGACTTCTTCGATGGGCATTGAATTGCTACATGCCCCCGGCTTACGCTGATTTGAGACAGCTTATGTGTAAATAGAGAACACACAAACAAGGCTGCGAAGTCTCGCCTGAGGCTTCACTATGCGCTTAAACAATACAGGTGTGTGTGTGTGTGTGGGGGGGGGGGGGGGGGGGGGGGTGAAGTATCTATGCGCCTAGCTTCACTGGGGGGGGGGGGGGGGTGAAGTATCTATGCGCCTAGCTTCACTGGGTAGCTGCACGTGCGGGTTTCAACATCGCATCCCATATGTATACATGTAGCTGGACTTTGTCTGCTGCGGTGTAGCCGGAACAAAAAAAAAACATATATTACAGACTATCAGGAAATTCTTTGAATAATATGGGCTTCTCTTAAGAAAAGAATATGCTCCAAACAAATCAATTTCTGTTATTCCTGAGATCACAAATTGACTCGCCCATTTTAAAGGGAATAGTGATAGATCAATAGGTGTAAATGTCATTAATGACAATGTGTAACCTTATACTTGTAACTACATGATAAGCTCGCATTCAAAGACCCCCTGCACACACTGACTTATTTATAGATCAAACGGTTCTGAGCTGCATAAGTGATATTTATAACTTCTAATCACTTGCGGATTGACAGGGCCGCGGGAAAAAACGTAGTTGTTTAAAATATTGAACCCAGCCTGGTCCAATGCATGAAATTCTTTCAGATCAACCAGTTCGAACACTGATAAATTCCCAATCTGGTATTTTTGGTTCTAATAATTCACCCGGATCAGTATTTATTGGTTTGGTCTTTTTACTGTTCGAATTAATTGGTCATTTACCGTAACTGCCACACCTGCCAGGTGTTTCCATTTCCCTTAAGATATTTATTGTTGGAGTTGAAACGCTTGTTTTTTGGTCTGTTTCGCTATTCAGACAGGCTGTTTCCTGTAGTTGCAGTATAGTATTGCATCATCGTTAAAGCTGATTGGTTGATCGCGTCACGTGCCCCTCCATGGAACAGTTACAATCTGGTCATTAGACCGGGTTTGCCAGCCTCATGGCGACCAAACCAAAAATCAAAAGACTCGTGAGCTATTTATAGATCTGAGTCGATTGGGAAACCGATGGTTTGGTTCCCGCTTGCTAATACAATCCGCAGCAATTTCACCGGCTCAATTTTAATTAAATGAAGCAGTTAATCGTTAATTACTGGATAATTATCCACCAAGTGAAACATTTTGTTGTAATCGGTTCTATTCCAGATCAATACTCACAATTTGATATAAGCATTATATGTATAGGTATAGCAGTTCGGCTCAATTTTGAGCTAAAAAAAACGTCTTATGACAGAAAATGGCAAAGTGAAAACAATATAGTTCCCCTTACATTAACCCGAGATATCTGGCTGTAGTGACCTGTGTTAAAGCCGCCAAATCAAAAAATAAAAAAGGCTTTTAGAACGTCAGAGAAGGCTCGGATTACCCTTACATATATGTAAGGGGAGATATAACAAGATCGATATGTACTGAAATGTATATCGATATGTACTTTAAGTATATCAGTATTTTGTAATTTAAGGTTTGAAAACATATCCTATTATAATTACCGTTTTCATCGTGGCTCAGCAGAGTTCAGTCTATGAGAATAAACAATATTACCTGGTTTCATCTCATCCGTTAAAATCTCATTTAAACTGCTGACAAGGACTCTATTTGTTTACTTTCGGTATGTCGCAACACATGCTGGTACTCGGCATAATGCAATCACAAATGTAACTATAGGTAGCATTCCACTAAATACTGGGAGGTGCCGGGTTTTATCACTTTGGGGCTGAGCTTTTAGTTGCGTTCTAAATACCAGACTTGCTTCCATTGGATATATATCCCATGTTTTATTTCAATGTGAGAAAATGATAGGTATAAGGGACTAAAATGATGCATATTTTATAAATAAATCTGCAAGCTCAAAGACATTTTTGCTGATTTTATACGGTCACCCCTCCTTTAAAAATATCGGTTTGTATTTACTCCGTTATAGTAAGTAAACAAACATGGTTGACTGTAACTTGAAAATGAGCAGGTCAACATGTGGATTTTTTCTCATAAACTTGTTGGGCTAGGCTGGCTCTATAAACAAGTAAGGTTTGAAAAGTTTTGGATGTGAAGTTTTTGTGGGAGCAGGTAAAAGGTTACTATTGTCGCCTATGGAAAACATTTAGTGGAAAGCTCCCTTTAGACTGCTACACAGACTTCTATTTTAAAATATCAATATTCAATAATAGATGGTCTTTGTAGCAGTCTAATGTAATATAACCTCTAATATTTACATTTCCAGTGTAAAGTCTAATGTAAACCTATAGAAAACAATTGCGTTCATACTTCCATGAACACATCGAATCACATGATTTTCAGTGACGTTAAGTGACGTCATCGGGGCTTAGAGAAATAGATTGGGCTGAATGGTGCTTCCACGCAGAGCTGAAACAGACCGAACTTGAGTACTGGTAAACCGCTTAGAATGTATAAGCCTACCAAAGAAAAGTGGTGCGAGTCGGAACGCCCCTGAAATCCTAGCGGTTTCCTTAGGCGGTAGGGCTTGGGATGTCATTTCATGTCAATCTCGGGTAAAACTCCGACAAAAACGGAAGCAGCGTCTCCAAAATGACCTAAATAGTGTTGAAGGGTATGTAAAACCTGAACACAAACAAAGAAAACGAGCCATCTCATCAGGATCCACACCTTTTAAATCATTGCATGCAAAAAAATCCCTAAAGGGTTACATTGGCAAACAGTTCAGGCGCAGATCAGACTATTTGCGAACAGGATTTTCCGTCTCCACAAAAAAAAAAACAAAAAAAAAAAAATAGACCTGACACCCCTTATATGTCAAATGGACTTGTCAAACATATAGCAATGGAAAGGTCCACTAGCATGGGTTAAAGAATGGATGAGGACATCTCTCTCAGAAACTTAAATCCCAGGGGGTGGGTGGGGTTACTCCCAAGTTTGCCTGCTACATAAGCTGGGACTATGTTTGGGGCTTTATTTCTTTTGGTGGTGGTGGTGGGGGTGGGGGGTGGGGGGGGGGGAGTTGCGGGGATAAGAAAAAATGGGGGACTTTCCAAAATCTTTGGATTTTTGGGGGTGGTGTTATTCTTCTGTTTGAATAATGTTGTTGTTTTTTGTTTTTTTCCTTGCTGCATTACAGTTCAGTGGCTTAATAGTATTAACAGAGCTATACTGTACGAGCCTGAGGGGGATTTGGAAAGTATTAAAAGTAGCCGTAATGCGTATTAGTTTCGAAGGTTTCCATTACGAAAACCCGCCTATACAATTACATTGTAACCTTTATCCAAAAAAAAAAAATGAAACTTTTAAGATGAAAAATTGTCATATTTTTCTTATTTCTGCTCAAAATATACCTCGTAGATTGTGGGTACTCGTTAGAACCGCCTCATCGTGAAAACGGCAATTGAAGAAGATGCGCGGGATATAGAGAATTTTTATATGCCATGAATTCGTCGGCCGTGTTTTATATATTGAAAGAAGTGCTTAAAGACACATTTTTTTCTTATATAAAAGGGGCGGCCTGTCTAATGATCTCCAATAAACATTTCCTTCGGACCATAGTGCACATCAAAGGCTTATCTTATCTAAATGATTATGAGGTGATTATGAGCAGATTTCTTGTTTAATAGGGGGCCCAATAAGGGTACTTGAGTGATAGTATAATTTACTGAGATAGTTTCCAACAACATATTGTTTAAATAACTTCTTTTTTATTTTAAAATAAAAGAAAAACACTGATATCCATTGTTTCCTTTACTCAAAAGTGCAAAGAAGTAAACAAACAAGGTAAATGAATTAATTGACCTCAAAATTTAAACAATCAGTTTACCTTTATTTATTTGTTTTTATTTTATTTTGGTTGAAAGTATGTGATACACAAATCATATAATGTCTAAAACATTAGCATTTTATAGTTTCAGTCAAATGGAACATATAAACTGTTCTTTGTTTTAGACACAATCATATCAGAAAAGAGAGAGAAAAAAAAGAAAGATTTTTTTTTATTTTATTTTTCACCGAACTAAAATAACAAACACAATTAAATTTATATTTCTTATTTATATTGTAAACATAGGTTGTGGGTGCTCGTTAGAGCCGCCTCATTGAGTCGGTTCAAATGAGTACCCACAACCTATGACTCAATGAGACGATTCTAACGAGCAGCCGCAACCTGTGACCTATGACTCGGAGCAGAAATAAGGAAAATAAGAAGGTTTGTGCTAGGTGATCACCTAATAAAAGGGGATAAGGGGTAGTATCTAGCAAAATATAAAGATGCGTATCCCATGAGACACAACTGACGTCTTGCTGTGCCACTATGGAGCAAGTCCGTGGGATCATGGAGACGTAAAACACCAGAACATTACTACTACTACTACTGAGACACAATTGACATAAATAGTAACTGGAGATGAAACATGGCTGTATTTTTTAACCCAATTGCAAAGATAACAATAAAGTATGGGTAGGTGAAAATGGCCAAAGACGGAGAAATAAGACTTCGAGACGTGTCACGTACGCTCTATTTTATTATTATTATTATTATTATTATTATTATTATTATTATTATTATTTTATTTTATTTTTTGACTGCGATGGGATTGTGGCCCTAGTGCCAACTTGAGAACAAACGTGTTACAAGATTATTTTATATAAAAAAAAAATCTGCTGTGGTGGATCACTATCTTGCAAAGCGCCCACGTGCAGGTGTGCGTGGTCTTCACATTCTTCATGATAACGCCCCTGCACACAGAACAGCCGTAGTGGTCGAATATTTGGAGGAGTTGAACATTAAAACTTTACCACATCCACCAGTGTACAATCCAGACCTTTCTCCCTGCGATTTCTAGCTCAACCCATATATAAAAACATGTCTATGAGGGCGTCGTTTTGAAGGCCGTCATGCCTTGGGTAGTGCGTTGTTCCAGTGTATAAACAGTATACCCCAAAATGACCTCAAAAATGAATTTTTTGAGTGGATAAAAAAGACTGAAAAAGCGTGTACAAGTCAAGGGAGAATTCTTTGAGTGACTCAACTAGTAAGTTTTGACCAGGTAAGCCTTATATCATTATTAATATTTTCCAAACGCCTCTCGTAAGACTTTTATCACCAATACCATCATTAGATTGTAGAAATAAGTAAAACACACGCTTTTTAAACAGAAAGCAAGGGAATATTTTGGGGGTTATGTAAAAATTTACAAATATTTCCTTTGGGGAACTACGGAACCCGGGAAGGGACATAATTTTTTTTTTATTTGTTGTGTGAACAAATTATTAAGTTGTGCGAACAAGATAATATGTTGTGCAGACAAGATATTATTTTGTGCGGACAACATAATTTATGTTGTGCGGACAACATATTATCTTGTGCGTACAAGATAATATCTTGTTTGCACAACTTAATATCTTGTGCGGGCAAGATATTATCTTGTTCGCACAACATATTATCTTGTTTGCACAACATAGAGCTTTGGAAGTTGTGCGAACAAGTTATTATCTTGTGCGGACAAGATATTATCTTGTTCGCACAACATATTATCTTGTGCGGACAAGATATTAAGTTGTGCGAACAAGATAATATCTTGTCCGAACAAGATATGATCTTTAGCGCACAAGATATTATCTTGTCCGCACCAGATCTATGTTGTGCGGACAAGATATTATCTTATGCAGACAAGATAATATCTTGTTCGCACAACTTAATATCTTGTGCGCACAAGATAATATGTTGTGCGAACAAGATATTATGTTGTTTCCACAAGATAATATCTTGTCCGCACAAGATAATAGCTTGTCCGCACAAGATAATATCTTGTCTGCACAAGAGAATATGTTGTCCGAACAAAATAATAGCTTGTCTGTTCAATATATTATCTTGTTCGCACAACATAATAAAAATAAAAAATCATGTCCCTTCCCGGGTTCCGTAGGGAAGTGATGGTATACTGGATATTTTTGGGGTTCACTGACAGGCGTTGGTACACTTGATATTGGATCTAAGCCTATGTAGCAAGTAAAATTCAGGGTACCCACACCCCGGGCTTAAAATATGCCCGAGGATCGATAATAAAAATTTCCTCATGGAAATCTCCAGATAAGGAGGCGTGACAAGGATAATTAAGGGATAATTTCCCTTATTTCTCGCTATAAACATATGTTGTGGGTACTAGCATTACGATAACACACCCGTGCTACTTGGTGAATTTTTTCACATCTACAAAATGGCTACTTTTCTGATGAAAATCCGTGGTATTTTTCTTAGTTTTACTGCAAACATAGGTTGTGGGTGCTCGTTAGAACCGCCTCATTGGGGCGGTTCTAACGAGTACCCACAACCTATGTCTTGGAGCAGAAATAAGACAAAAAATGTATACCCCGTTAATCCCAGTTTTCTGTAAAAGTGAGATTGAGGAGGGTCTTTATTGTACCGACTTGTTCACGTGATGTTAGAATCGCCTCATATCGCCTCATTGAGGCGATAGGCGATTCTAACAAGTACCCAAAACAAATCGAGGTAATTCTAACAAGTAACCAAAATGTCTGTTTCAAGGGAGACCGAAAATTAATCCCAAACATCACGTTATCAAGTTCGTGAAATGGGCTCCCCCTAAACCCCATTTTATATAAAGAAAAATCCGAGTTTACGGGGTATACATTACTGTTCTTATTTCTGTTTCAAGACATAGGTTGTGGGTACCCGATAGAACCGCCTCAATGAGGCGGTTCTAATGAGCACCCAGAACCTATATTTGCAGTACAAATGAGAAAAAAAAATATATCACGGATTTTCCTCAGAAAAGTAGCCATTTTGGAGATGTGAAAAATGCACTATGCCGTACGGGTATAACTTAATGATTCTCCTGACTTGAGCTATTTTCGCCTGTTCACCCCTTGATTGATGATAAAAAACGACTATGTAATTGCTGCCAGGTTTTACAAATATTTTGAAACATTCTGAAATATGTGAAACTCACATCAGTCCAAGAAACAAAATGCACTTTGTAACCTTTCGTTAGTGGAGGGAGGTTTTACTTAGAACGGGAAAGCTTCAAAGAGCTACGAAGGACGTTCATTGTATTAGTTTAAACAATATTTATTTGAAAAATACATTACAAAGAAATACATGGATTCAAACAATATCTGGTGGTAAGCATAGAGCTTGTATGAAAGTCATTTAATTGTTTCACAAGTGCACGGGTGGTAATCAGGGGAACTAGCTCGAAAATGAGTCAATGGAAATTTGTTCCCTCGACACATCCGGGAACTCTCGAGCTAGCTCCATCACCAAGAATCTCGTAAACAAAGGTAGGTCTCGAAGAGTTTTATCACCATTTTTTTTTCTTTGTAAGCTATTTATAAAAAATCCGGCAATGCAGTTCCACATAGAAATGATTTAACTTTGTACTCCGCTAGAATTTGCCATGGAAATTTGCAGCGCTGGAGTATGAATGAAACCCAAACTTTTTATCACGGACCGGAAAAATTGTCAATTTATGTCATTACGGAGATTTCGACCGAAGATTTTTCATTTTCCGTCAAAAGTACGCCCTTGGCACCCACAGAAACAACATCCCTGGTGAAATGAAACATGGAAAGTGTGAAATAAGCAAAAAAATATGGCAGTGATTACGTAACTTGCGAGTTATGACGAAATTACTGTCCGAGCTAGTCTTCTCGACAAGGAGCTAGTTCACTCGACATAAAAAAGAAAATGAAACGTTCATCAGATTTGATGTCTTTCTATGGTCCCACCCAGGTAATCCAACTGGTTTCTTTACCTCTGGCTAACAAAGGTAGGTCTCGAAGAGTTTTATCACCATTTCTTTTCTTTGTAAGCTATTTATAAAATAAATCCGGCAATGCAGTTTCACATAGAAATGATTTAACTTTGTACTCCGCTAGAATTTGCCATGGAAATTTGCAGCGCTGGAGTATGAATGAAAGTAAACTTTTTATTACGGACCTGAAAAATTGTTAATTAATGTCATTACGGAGATTTTGGCCGACGACTTTTCATTTTCCGTCAAAAGTACGCCCTTCACACCCATAGAAACAACATTCCTGGTGAAATAAAACAGAGTCTTATCATAAGGAACAATGATATATATGGTTTAGGGGTTGGGAGCTGAATTATTTTCAAAATATTAGACATTTTGAGTTTTCCATACAAATGCCTATATGTCAATTTTACGTTTTATGTAATTTTACCCCAAGGCCCATCCAGGGACAATTGTATCATGAACGGAAAGTTCTTTGGCTGAGTAAGTGTCATGCGAAATTTCAACTTTGTAGCATAACAGAAACGGGAATTATGGGCTCCAAGAGAAACGCGAACGTTAACTTTAACGTTTGTTAGACTCTGGTTAGGACTCTTGGGCAATGGCATCTGACACTCGGACACGCTCAGGAGCATGGCCCTGGGACAATCGTATCATGAACAGAAAGGTCGCGGTCTGAGTAAGCGTCATACCGATTTTCAATTTTGTAGTATAACATAAATGGAAGTTATGGGCTCTAAGAGAAATGCAGACGTAAACTTCGAAATTCGTTAGACTGTTTATGAACGCGACTTTCCATTGCAGAACTAGGACATCCATATATGACTCAAGAGAGGCTCGAACCACACCGACAGGATACCTAATCGACATAGATTCATGTTGTTAGGTGATTAGTTGCTTAATAGATCACTGTCTGTCGGGCACAAGTGCAGAGATCACTCGCGGTACGCGCCCGTGATCACTCGCGCTACGCGCTCATGATCTATTCACTATAACGACTGACTTCCAGTCTGTGATATATTAAGCAACTTATAAGCACCATCTTATCTTTCAACAATTTAGTCGAAAACTGTGTTGAGCATTTATGGGTATAGGGGAAACGATAGTTTGTTCGAGGCATCTGGGTCACATGACCAAGATGGTTACCATGCCCATATATGGTGAAACCATTAAAAATCTTCTCTAGAACCAGTGGGCTGATTTCAAGAAACTTGTAGTACCTAGGACTGCAGCACAACATAATTTGTATAAACGATGACTTTAGGTTTATTAAAAATAATCAGATCACCTGCGGGAACAATATGTGATTTCTGAGTGAAACAAAAATCATCAAAAAGATTACCGGTAGGAATCAAATACTTCATTTATTTAATCAAACATTTACACGACACTGACATTTGTGTGCATATATATTTTCTCTCTTTTTCCATCCATCCTTCCATCCATCTACCCACCGACCCATCCATCCATCCGTCCGTCTGTCTGTCCGTCTATATGTTCGTTCGTCCATCCGTCCTCCAATTGACCAATCCTTCCAAATACCCACTCATCCCTTTCTATTGTGCACCCTTCCATCCATCAATCATTCCATCCATCCATCCATCCATCCATCCAACATCCATTGATCCGCTCCAAATGGGAGGGGGCGAAGCAACTAGGTGGGCGAAATGACTAAGGGGGGCGAAAAGACCAGGCTCTGTTGGCAAAACAGGGGTGTAAAATGGGGGCGAAACGAACAGGGAGAAACGACTGGGGGACGCCTTTGGGGCATAGCATCTTGTTACCCAACTAGCCAGTGGTAAAGAAACCAGTTGGATAACCTGGGTGGGACCATAGAAAGACATCGAATCTGATGAATGTTTCATTTTCTTTTTTATGTCGAGTGAACTAGCTCCTTGTCGAGAAGACTAGCTCGGACAGTAATTTCGTAATAAGTCGCAAGTTACGTAATCACGGCAAAATTTTTTTTGCTTATTTCAAACTGTCCATGTTCCATTTCACCAGGGATGTTGTTTCTGTGGGTGTGAAGGGCGTACTTTTGACGGATAATGAAAAATCGTCGGCCAAAATCTCCGTAATGACATAAATTGACAATTTGTCCGGTCCGTGATAAAAAGTTTGGGTTTCATTCATACTCCAGCGCTGCAAATTTCCATGGCAAATTCTAGCGGAGTACAAAGTTAAATCATTTCTATGTGGAACTGCATTGACGGATTTTTTTATACATAGCTTACAAAGAAAAAAATGGTGATAAAACTCTTCGAGACCTACCTTTGTTTACGAGTTTCTTGGTGATGGAGCTAGCTCGAGAGTTCCCGGATTTGTCGAGGGAACAAATTTCCATTGACTCATTTTCGAGCTAGTTCCCCTGATTACCACCCGTGAAGTGGCCCACCATACCGCGTGGCTGTAAGGAGCATGCGGGAACTGCATTGATTTCACGCGGAGTGATTTTCTATAATAGGATAAAATTTCGGTCTAATCCGTTCAGTCTTTCAAAAGTTATTGAAAGTTCAAGTTGGTTCAGTCCTTACTGTATACAAAATTAAAAACAAAACAAGCTTTGAAATTAGGACCTACAAGTTAAAGATCGCGTTGGTCTGAATGTTTCAGTTTCACAGATACAGTAAAATTAATAAATTAAGACCACATTTGGTACTGTTCAAAAGTGGTCTTAAAGACCACTTTTGAACAGCCCCAATGGTGGTCCCTGACAAGAGGACATTGTGTGCTGAAAACACAAATAAAGAATAACTGCACTCTTCTAAATAAGCTTTTTAAAGCAGAATTAGTCTTAATTTTAGGTGGTCTTAATAGCGGATGATGATGATGATTTCGTGTTTAACGACGCGTCAACCCTCTTTGTGGGTCATAAGCGTCAAACGGTTAATGGTTTAACGGCATGAATAATTATGATGATATTAAAAGTAAAAAGTCAGAATGATAATGTATAAAAATCTGAAACAGTTAAATCTTATGAAAAAGTCCAATTTCTTTTAAGAATAAAATAATATTATCAACAGGTACATCTCGAAACAGTTGTTGTAAAGTGTCAGCTTTGAAATATAAAATACGTGAGGGTGAAAAGTCAACACAGTCAATTAAGATATGTTTCACAGTGAATGGCTGATCACAACCTACACAAGAAGGCTGATCATCACCATTAAAAATATAAGAATGAGTAACTCTAGTATGGCCGATGCGCAGTCGTGTTAATACTACGTCCTCTTTTCTTGAAAACTGTGGAGGAGAGCATTTTGTACTAACGACAGGTTTAATGGCATGAAGTTTGTTATTGATTGCACGGTCCCATTCGCCTTGCCATTCTGACAAGATGTATCTGTTGATAAATGGTTTAAAATTATTAAAAGGAATTTTAAAAATAGATGGATCAAGATTGAGCGATTCCTTTGCTTTCTTGTCAGCATATTCATTTCCGACAATGCCAATATGGCTCGGAAGCCAACAAAATAAGATTTGGTGTGTTTTAGAAATTTCATGATGTTTTTCGATCAATTTTTGAATTTGAGGATTTTTAGATGATGAATGGTCTAAAGCCTTAAGCACAGAAAGTGAATCAGAAAATATAATTGCTTTTTGAATTGTTGAAGAACTGATAAAATCTAAAGCTAAGTCTATTGCTTTGGCTTCAGCTGTAAAAATAGATGAACCATCTGGAAGGCGCATGGTTTTGTGCGTATCTTTAGAAACATACGCACAACCAACTTTATCTCCTTCTTTGGAACCATCAGTATAGACTTGCTGGTAATCATTGTAACGTGACTGCAGTACCTTAAAGTTTTGTTTGAGAAGTATCGGATTTGATTCGGATTTTTTTCCATCATGTAAGTCGAACAGAATAGAAGGTTTTTTAATACACCAAGATGGAACTTCGGCCGTTTCATGTTTTTGAATATTTTTAAGGTCAATACCTGAATTTTCTAGCAGTGGTAAAATTCGTAATCCAAAAGGTTTGATTGCTGTGGGTTTTGTTTCATACTTATCTACAAATTCAGGTGGAAATGAAATTTGGAATGCCGGGTTAGATGGATTAGCAGCAAGTCTGATAGCATACTGAAGAGAAAGTTTCTCTCTGCGCGAAGTTAAAGATGGTTCACCTGCTTCTACATAAAGGCTTAATACGGGAGAAGTACGAAAGGCTCCCATAGCCAGACGAAGGCCTTGATGATGGATAGTATCCAATGATTTTAAATAGGACTTTCTGGCAGAACCATAAACAACAGACCCATAATCTAATTTAGATCTTATTAAAGACCGGTAAAGATGTAATAAAGTATACCGATCTGCTCCCCAACTTGTATGGGCTAAAACTTTCAAAAGATTCAAAGCTTTTAAGCATTTCGCTTTAAGATATTTAATATGGGGAATAAAAGATAACTTTTGATCAAATATGACCCCAAGAAATTTGGCTTCTTCAACAACAGGAATTTGTGATCCGTATAAAAACAAGGAAGGATGTTCGTGTTTCTTCCGTAGTTTACAAAAATGAACACACTGCGTTTTCGACTTGGAGAACTTGAAACCATTTTTATCAGTCCATTCTTCTATTCGTTTTAAATTTTGTTGCAACTTTCGTTCAATTGTTTTCATATTTTTTGAACGGTAACATATACAGAAATCGTCAACATACAAGGAACAATCAGTTTTGTCGTCCAAACATTGTACAATATTGTTTATTTTGATGTTAAATAGCGTAGTTGAAAGAATACTACCCTGTGGGACACCCTGTTCTTGATCGTAGAAATCTGACAGGGTAGACCCCACACGCACCTGAAACATGCGCTCCCCTAAAAAGCTTTCAATAAAACTGGGAAGTTTTCCTCTTAAGCCAATGTTATGGAGATCTTTCAATATACCATAACGCCATGTTGTATCATATGCTTTCTCCAAGTCGAAAAAGACAGCTACTACGTGTTCTTTGTTAATAAAAGCATCTCGTATAAATGTTTCTAGTCTTATTAAATTGTCATTGGTACTGCGTTCCGAACGAAAACCCGATTGATATTCTGAAATGAGGTTGTTGGACTCTAAGTACCAGACTAATCTCTTGTTTATCATTCTCTCCAATGTTTTACACAAACAACTTGTCAAAGCTATCGGACGATAATTTGTAGGTTCTGCATGATCTTTCCCTGGTTTCGGAATTGGTACAACTGTAGCTACACGCCAGCTCTCAGGACAGACTCCCGTTTCCCAAATATTATTAAAGATATCTAAAAGTGTTGTAAGAGAACTTTTTGGCAGATGCTTAAGCATCTGATAATGAATTTCATCGGGGCCGGTTGCCGTATCATGTGATTTTTCAATGGCTTCAACGAGTTCGGATAAGTTAAAAGGTTTGTTGTATTCTTCGTGATTAAGTGATTTAAAGTTTAGATTTCTTTTCTCTTGGTCCTTTTTGACATTTCTAAAAGTGTCAGAATAATTACGCGATGATGAATTTCTCAAGAATGTGTGCCCAAGAGTATCTGAAATATCTTTTTTTGTTGAAGCTATTGTGTCAAATTCAGTATTTAAATGTGTAAAACTAGAAGACTTTGTTTTTCCTGAAATTTTTCGTACCATATCCCAAACCTTTTTAATGGGGGTTTTATAGTTCAATTTGGAGACATATTCTCTCCATGACTTTCGTTTGGAAGCTCGGATTGTTCGCCGAGCTTTAGCTCTAAAAACTTTTACGTCGTTGAGCTTTTCTGAAGTGGGATTTTTGCAGAACTTATTTAGAGCCTGTTTACGCTTTTTAATAGCTTCTTTACAGTCATTATTAAACCAAGGCTTGCTTTTCTTAGTATTTGTGGAGGTCTTTGGAATGCATTGTTCTGATATGTTAATAAGTGTATCTGTGAAATCAGAAACAATGTCGGATGGTTCATTAAAATGATCAATTGATAACTCTTCTTCACATAAATTATGGAATAATTCCCAGTCGGCTTTATTCATTTTCCATTTCTGGTTACAGTCCTCATCTGGTTCGTTTACACTCTCAATTATAACAGGGAAGTGATCACTTCCGCACTGATCATCATGAACAGACCAGTCATAGTCCAAGAAGAGAGATGGGTGACACAAAGAGAGATCTAAAGAAGACAAATGACCTGTCGCAGGGTGAAGGTAAGTATAAGATTTATCATTCATCAAGCAAAGATCGCTCTTTGCAATAAAATCTTCGACAAGTGCTCCTCTGTTATTGATATCTTTACAGCCCCATAGAATATTGTGACCATTGAAGTCGCCAACTAAAAGGTATGGCGACGGAAGTTGATCCAGCAATAGTTGAAGATGTCTGGGCTCTAAAGAAAACGAAGGTGGTATATATACAGAACAAATTGTAGTTTCTTTATCAAGAGAAACCGATACTGCTACAGCTTGCAGATCTGTTTTTAATTTGATCTCTCTTTGTGGTAAACAAGATTTTACAAGAATTGAACTGCCACCAGATGGTCTGTTTCCAGCAGAATAGATATAGTTATATATATTGAAACCTCTGAGATCGATTTTTTCATCAGCTTTTAAAAACGTTTCTTGTAAACAAAAGACCGATGGGTTTAATAAAGAAATAAGTAATAAGAGTTCATTATAATTTGATTTAAGACCTCGACAATTCCACTGTATTATTTTGTGTTTTAAATCCATTTTAAGGAGAGATTTTCCTAAGACTAGAAACTATGTTGGATGTGTTATTGGTGATATAGATCTGTTATTACCACCCTTTGGTGTTGGTGACCTTGATCTGTTATTACTATTTCGTTGTGTTGGAGATTCAGATAACTCCATATCACTGTCACTCAAACATGCGAATCTGTTATGGTTTTTTAAGTTGTCTCTTGAGCATTTGCGTTGTCTGTCCGATGTAATGTGTTTTTGAGATTGTTGTTTTTGAGAGTGTTGTTTTTGCTGTTGTTTTTTTAAATCATTTTTCATCATTTCCAAAGTAGAGTTTTTCAAAATTTTGTCTGATTTTTTTTCTTGTATTGGCTGTGGTGAGGGTGTTACTGTCTGAATTTTGGTACTGTTGGTTTGATCTTCAGTCTTGCTTTTAGTTTTCAATTTCTGTAAAGGTTCAAGCCCAGGAATCAGATCAGTTTGAGTGACAGCATCAGCAACAGGTACCTTTTTAACAGGTGCCTGTGCGATGCTAGCGTAACTTACTCCGGGAATCGGGGTAGGTGACTCAACAATTTTTCGCGCTTCTGGAAAGGAGACGTTTCTAGTGAATTTAACTCTAAGGATTTCTTTTTCTTGATGCCAAATTTGACATTCTTTAGAGTTAGCGCTGTGATTTCCTCCACAATTCACACAGTGTGGGTCATTTCGACAGTTTTGTTCTGTGTGATTGGCTGGTTTGCCACATGTTGCGCAGAGAGGGTCTTTGGTGCACCGATTTTCGTGGTGACCATATTTCTGGCAATTGTGGCATCGCAGCGGATTTGGTATATAAATCTCAACGTTAACTCTAAAGTACGCTACTTTGATGGTTTTTGGTAAAACTGGCGTGTTAAAGGTAAAAACAAAGGTGTTCGTATCTTTTAACTGACCGTTAAGTTTAGTTTTGAATCGTTTAATTGCAGTTACTCCTTGAGATCTAGTGCCATCGAGAATCTCCTCCTCGCTGCAATTCCTCAAATCAGGGCAACGGATTACCCCTTTTGAGGTATTCAGCGAGGTATGTGGAAATACTCGCACTTTCATGTCATGAAAGGTAGTTGTGCGAAGGAGATTCTCAGCATGTGCTTTTTTTGTGACCTCAATGAGTAACTGGTTTGATCTGTACAATTTTTTTATTGTTTTTGGTTCGCCAGCTAATCCACAAATTAATTTTTGAATAATGAAAGGTGAGAGTGCCGAAATGCTTCTATTTTCTTCTGTACTTTCTATTATCAGAAAGCGCGGAAATTGTTGAGTCGTGTTGTCGTTCGTTCCGTTGTTTTCTCTGTCATCATCCGTTAAATCGTTGTCATGTGTGTCTTCGTTAGGTTTTTTCCGTTTGGAAGCCATGATTAAAGTTTTTCTTGTTTCATCTTCTGTGTTCTCCGCCCACCGTGGAGCCCTACAAGGGAACACTTTCAGTGAGTGGGTTTCCTACCTCACAAGTGTTAGAGATACACAGAAGATATACTCGTACGAGCAAAAAGCTGCACGATTGATCCGTTTAGCCGCCGCCTTCTAGAAATGGAAAGGTTGTGAAAAGACTTTATGAGCAAACGGTGTGTATTCAGGTTGATACAAAAGACAAGGAAGAGAAAGAAAAAGGTTATTTCTAGGGCTTGGCACGACCAGCCGATTGACCGTGCCGGACCGCACGACCGCCCGTCTAACCGAAATCCAGGCCAAAGAGGTGTGTTGGGCATCTAAAGCACTCAACTCTAGATAACCCTCAACCTCCAGGACCCCTTCATCCGGGTTACGGGACGCCACCCACGGCAAACGGGTGGTACTTCCTTTAGCTCTTCCCAGTGGGCACATTGACCACAGCAGCAACGTGCCCAGTGGGAATTGAGCCCCCAGGGCCACGGCAAGGCAGGAAGTCTAATACCCGGGGGTCTTAATAGCGGAATTCCACTGTATATAGTACACTGCGTCAGATCGTCTTTCAGGTGGCATAAAAAATCTAAAGGTGGTAAAACTGGCCTTAAAGATGAGCACCATCTCGGCCAGCCAAGAAAAGCTGCTAGAAAAGCCAATGTTGCTGCTCTGTGGCAGATATGGCCAAACAAGGTGAAAGAAATTGCTGATAGTGTTGGTGTTTCATCATTGACAGTTAATAAGATTTTGACTCAGGAGTTGAAGCATAGAAACTTTTGTGCGCGATGGGTTGCGCATCTCTTGACCAACGAAGAAAAGACCGCCCATGTAAGAACGGCGATTTTTTTAAGTACAAAAAATTGACAAACGTAGAATTTCGGATTGTTTATAGGTGAACAATCAATTTTTCTTTCTAACCGAGCAGACTCTATTTCATTGATCACTAAACTACTTTTTTTCTCTCCTCTGATCTCTTTCAACTTTAATGACTTTTTTCTCCTTTTGACTGATATCTTACCACCTCTCTTTCCATTTCAGTGTGGTATTGGATTAATGTGCAAAACCGGATGCTTTTAGCTTTATGAGTGTTACTATATATGGGTATGGCGGCCATTTGGTCATGTGACCTGGACCTAAAACGGTTCCCCCAATAAATGCGCCTTATCGTAAGGAGCAAAAATATATCTTATATTTTAGTACTGTATTCTGAATCGTTTGCAGGATAAAATGCATTCTCACATTTTCCAATACAAAAGCATATGTGTCAAAGTTTGACCTAGGCACAAAGAAGGTCAATGTCAATCAAGGGTCACCATTTTAGCAATTTATGATGGGCCTACGTCCCAGATGCCATTTATCAAGTTTCGTGGAAATCTGCCCAGAGGTTCTGGAGAAGACTATTTTTGAAGGGTTTTTACCATATATGGCTTGGCGGCCATTTTGGTCATGTGACCTGGACCCCATGAGCAAATTTTGGTTTCCCCCATCCCATAGAAGCTCAATATGAAATTTGACTTCAATCGGCCCAACGGTTTCCGAGGAGAAGCAGTTCGAAAATTTTCACATTTTTCGCCTCGGCGAGGCTATACTAAATGGAATGTAATATTTTGCAAGTTCATTGGTTCGATCTCATTGATATCTATCAGTATGCCAAAAATTGTTTAAATATTCCAAGCGGTTAAGTCACTATCACCAATTTTCACAAACAGGTTACGGACGGACAGACAGACAGACCATATATGGCTTGGCGGCCATTTTGGTCATGTGAGCTGGACCCCATGAGCAAATTTTGGTTAGCCCCATCCCATAGAGGCTCCATATGAAATTTGACTTCAATCGGCCCAACGGTTTTCGAGGAGACGCAGTTCGAAAATTTTCACATTTTTCGCCTCGGCGAGGCTATACTACATGGAATGTAATATTTCGCAAGTTCATTGGTGAGATCTCATTGATATCTATCAGTATGCCAAAATTGTTTAAATATTCCAAGCGGTTAAGTCAATATCACCTATTTTCACTAACGGGTTACGGATTTTTCGCCTCGGTGAGGCTATACTAAACGGAATGTAATATTTCGCAAGTTCAATGGTTAGATCTCATTGATATCTATCAGTATGCCAAAAATTGTTTAAATATTCCGAGCGGTTAAGTCACTATCACCAATTTTCACAAACGGGTTACGGACGGACGGACAGACAGACAGACCATATATGGCTTGGCGGCCATTTTGGTCATGTGACCTGGACCCCATGAGCGAATTTGGTTTCTCCCATCCCATAGAGGCTCCATGTGAAATTTGACTTCAATCGGCCTAACGGTTTCCGAGGAGAAGCAGTTCGAAAATTTTCACATTTTTCGCCTCGGCGAGGCTATACTAAACGGAATGTAATATTTCGCAAGTTCATTGGTTAGATCTCATTGATATCTATCAGTATGCCAAAAACTGTTTAAATATTCCAAGCGGTTAAGGCACTATCACCAATTTTCACAAACGGGTTACGGACGGACAGACAGACAATATATGGCTTGGTGACCTGCACCCCATGAGCAAAGTTTGGTTTCCCCCATCCCATAGAGGCTCCATATGAAATTTGACTTCAATCGGCCAAACGGTTTCCGAGGAGAAGCAGTTCGAAAATTTTCACATTTTTTGCCTCGGCGAGGCTATACTAAATGGAATGTAATATTTCGCAAGTTCATTGGTTAGATCTCATTGATATCTATCAGTATGCCAAAAAATGTTTAAATATTCCAAGCGGTTAAGTCACATAACCAATTTTCACAAACGGGTTACGGATTTTTCGCCTCGGCGAGGCTATACTAATTGGAATGTAATATTTCGCAAGTTCATTGGTTAGATCTCATTGATTTCTATCAGTATGCCAAAATTGTTTAACTATTCCAAGCGGTTAAGTCACTATCACCAATTTTCACAAACGGGTTTCGGACGGACAGACAGACAGACCATATATGGCTTCTCGGCCATTGTGGTCATGTGACCTGGACCCCATGAGCAAATTTTGGTTTCCCCCATCACATAGAGGCTCCATATGAAATTTGACTTCAATCGGCCCAACGGTTTTTGAGGAGAAGCAGTTCGAAAATTTTCACATTTTTCGCCTCGGCGAGGCTATACTAAATGGAATGTAATATTTCGCAAGTTCATTGGTTAGATCTCATTGATATCTATCAGTATGCCAAAGATTGTTTAAATATTCCAAGCGGTTAAGTCACTATCACCAACTTTCACAAACGGGTTACGGACGGACAGACAGACTGACAGACTGACAGAATGACCGATTGACCGAATGACACGGTGATTTTAGGGCACTTAGAAAATCAACCGACTTCAGTCGGTCGCTTTTTCTGCGGGTCGTGCAATCCTTCGACAGAGTTATGGCTGGAAAATCCCATTAAATGGATATAACAGATTCAAGATGGATCCCAAAAATGTATAGATTATATAGAAAAATTACCATAAATGGTCATTTTTAGCTCGTGACAGGTTTGGGATCACTTTTTGTCAGTCGTCCGTCCGTGCGTGCGTCCGTAAACTTTTATTGTGAACACACTATAGGTCACAGTTTTGGGCCAACCATCATCAAATTGGTCAGAATGATCATCTTGACAATATCTAGGTCCAGTTCGAATATGGGTCATGTCGGGTCAAAAAGTAGGTCAGTAGGTCAAATCAAAGAAAAACCTTGCGAACACACTAAAGGCCACAGTTTTGGTCCGATCATCATCAAACTTGCCCAGTATGATCAGCTTGACAATACCTCGGCCAAGTTCGAATATGGGTCATGTCGGGTCAAAAAGTAGGTCAGTAGGTCAAATCTTAGAAAAACCTTGTGAATACACTAGAGGCCACAGTTTTGGTCCGATCGTCATCAAACTTGCTCAGAATGATTGTCTTGACAATAGCTGGGTTAATTTCGAATAGTGGTCATGTCGGGTCATTAAGTAGGTCAGTAGGTGAAATCATAGAAAAACTTTCTGAACACACTAGACGCCACAGTTTCGGTCCGATCATCATCAACCTTGCCCAGAATGATCATCTTGACAATGTCTCGGTCAAGTTTGAGTATGGGTGTTGTCTGGTCAAAAAGTAGGTCAGTAGGTCAAATCATAGAAAAACCTTCTGAACACACTAGAGGCCACAGTTTTTCTCCGATCATCATCAAACTTGCTCAGAATGATCATCTTGATAATATCTTGGTCACGTTCGAATATGGGTCATGTCGGGTCACAAAGTAGGTCAGTAGGTCAAATCATAGAAAAACCTTGTGAATACAATAGAGGCCACAGTTTTGGTCCAACCATCATCAAACTTGCCCAGAATAATCATCTTGACAATGTCTCGGTCAAGTTCGAATATGGGTCATGTTGGTTCAAAAAGTAGGTCAGTAGGTCAAATCAGAGAAAAACCTTGTGAACACATTAGAGGCCGGCCACAGTTTTGGTCCGATCATCATCAAACTTGCTCAGAATGATAAGCCTGACAATATCTTGGTCAAGTTCCAATATGGGTCATGTCGGGGTCAAAAGGTAGGTCAGTAAGTCAAATCATAGAAAAACCTTCTGAACACACTAGAGGCCACAGTTTTTATCCGATCATCATCAAACTTGCCCAGAATGATCATCTTGACAATATCTCGGTCAAGTTTAAATACGGGTTAAGTCGGGTCAAAAAGTAGGTTAGTAGGTCAAATCATAGAAAAACCTTGTGAACACACTAGAGGCCACAGTTTTGGTCCGATCATCATCAAACTTGCCCAGAATGATCATATTGACAATATCTCAGTCAAGTTCGAATATGGGTCATGTCGGGTCAAAAAGTAGGTCAGTAGGTCAAATCATAGAAAAACCCTCTGAACACACTAGAGGCCACAGTTTTGGTCCGACCATCATCAAACGTGCTCAAAACGATCATTTGACAATATCCCGGTTAATGTCGAATATTGGTCATGGTCTGGTCAGTAAGTAGGTCAGATTGTTGAAAAACCTCGTAAACATACTAGAGGCCACAGTTTTGGTCTGATTATCATCCAAATTGCTCAGAATTATCATCTTGACAATATTTGGGTCAAGTTTGAATATGGGGCATGTCGGGTCAAAAAGTAGGTCAGCAGGTCAAATCAAAGAAAAATGTTTTGAACACTCTAAAAGGCCACAGTTTAAGTCAAATCATCATAAAACTTGCTCAGTATGATCATATGGACAATATCTCAGAACTAAGTTCGAATAATGGTCATGTCAAAACAAAAAGTAGATCAGTAGGTTATTTTGTCATAACTTTTGAACCATTTGAGATAGAACCTTCATATTTGGCATGCATGTTCCTTGTGACAAGGTTTTCTCAAACATTCAAAACTTTTGACCCATGACCTTGACCTTTGACCCACTTTGTCATAACTTTTGAAGCATTTGAGATACAGCCTTTATACTTGGCATGTAGGTTCCTTGCGACAAGGGCTTCATATTCATACATAAAATGATTTGTGACCTTTACCTTGACATTTGACCTATTCTATTATAACTTTTGAACCGTTTGAGATAGTGCCTTCATATTTGGCATATATGTTCCTTGTAGAAAGGTCTTCCCACCCATACAAAAATTTTGTCTCATGACCTTTACCTTTGCCCTACTTTGTCATAATTTTGAAGCAATTGAGATAGGGCCTTCATATTTGGCATGTAGTTTCCTTGTGGCAAGGGCTTCCTATTCATACAAAAATGATTTGTGACATTGACCTTGACATGTGGCCTACTTTATCATAACTTTTGAACTCTTTGAGATAGAGCCTTCATATTTGGCATGTATGTTCCTTGTTGCAAGGACTTTCCACCCATACAAAATGCTGACCTGTGACCTTGACCTTTGACCTTCTTTCTCATAACTTTTGAACTATTTAAGATAGAGCCGTCATATTTAGCATGTAGGTACCTTGTGACAAGGGCTTCCCACCCATGCAAATTTTTTTTACCTGTGACAGGTCATTGCCCATATTTTGTAAAAAACCTTTAAAAATCTCTTCTCAGGAACCGAATGGCCGATGACCTTGAAACTTGGTATCCAGCATCGGGGACTTGGGGCCCTTCCAAGTTTTTTAAATGACGACCTTTGGTTGACCTTGACCTGGTTTATGGCAAGGTCAAATTTGGTCACCCAGACATTTGTATGGAAAAAAGGCAAAACAGTGGATTTTTTGTTAATGTATGGTAGCTTGTGGCATCAGAAATGATACTTGCAATCAGCTGAATCCAAGTCCATCAATTCCTAAGGTCAAGGTCATTTTCTGACCTTTATCCTGAAGGCTCAGATTAAGTATTTTTATGCCCCCGTAGGAGGGCATATAGTTTTTTGCACTGTCCGTTTGTTTGTGGGTTTGTAGGTGAGTCCGCATTTTTTTAGCTCACCTGCAGGCCTCCGTCGTCCACACTTTCAAACTACAATATCTCGGCAACCTGCAGGCTGATTTCGAGCAAACTTCAATAGTTGGTGTACACTGGATGGGGGAACAATGACATAGTATGTTTTGTGATTATTAATTGCAAAGTCTGGTTGCCATGGCAACCATTTTCCAAACGCTTGGACCCTCTTTAGCGCATTCATTTTTGGCATGATCTTTCTGAAACCGATATATATTGTAGAAATCACAAAAATCTGGGCGGGTTCGAAAACGGGTCAGGTCAGATAATTTTTGGTGGAGTTATGACCCCTTTTAGATTTATGACAGCATTTTCATAGAAGTAATGTTGCTTATAAGACCCTCAACCAAAAAGGCTAAAACGCTCCTGCTCCGATGAACAAAATGGCCAACGGAGCTGACACTAGAAAAATATTGTAAATTTGATTCAAACATGACCTCTCCTAAACCCTAAGGCCAATTTGATTCAAACTTCACAGGAATGTTGCCTAGGTTACTCCCAACCAAATAAGCTAAAATCACTCTGCTGATGAACAAGATGGCCACCAGAGCTAAAAATAGAATGTACTCGAGACAGTGATACACAGGTGGGCGAACCAGGGCCCTCTTGTTCTATATAATCTACACATTTTTGTTTGGATATAACACGGTTGTTTAACTGACACGGTTTCTGCTTTGGACCCCAACAATAGTGTTAAAGAGAGGTTGGGGTGTATATGTTGGGGTTTATCGGGGTGTTCATTACACAGACTTGTTATCCTGATGCATTAACCCTTGTCCTGCTGAATATTCATATATGCCACACCCACTACCGATTATCAACCAATCAGATTACTTGATGAAAATTATTGCAACAAATTATTAAACTGAATGACAAACAGTGTAGATCCTGATCAGATGTCTTCTTCAGAAGCCGTCTGATCTGGATCTTCATTGTTTGAAAGACATGACATATCCGGGATCAGCAGGACAAGGGTTAAAAAGTGATTAGGTTGTAAAAGGGAAACAAAAACAAGAACTTCAATAACAATTTATTCATCTGATGCAATAGTAAAACAATATTCTTACAAATAACACAGCACTTGGTGGGTCACAACTGAGGGAAAAGAATACAATTGCAGGGTATTCAACTCTTTCAGAAATAAGCCAACTCTTCCGAAATCCTATAATAAGATCTGGGTCCAGTCGTTCAAAACTAACGATTACCATAATTAACCCTTGTCTTGCTGAATATTCATTTAAGCCACACCCATTTCTGTCTATCAACCAATCAAATTACTTGATGTTATTTATTGCAGCAAATTCATATACTAAATGCCAAACAGTGTAGATCCTGATCATATGGCTTCTTCAGAAGTCATCTGATCTGGAGCTACACTGTTTGCAAAGATAGGGGTTGTCGTGAACAGCAAGATAAGGGTTAATGTATTGTTAAAACTTAAATAATTTAAAATGACAAATATACAGATATTTTTTGCTAAAAAAAAATGTGAGCAGCTTTTGCAAATGCAAAAGCTTCTCACATTCTTTTTTTCAGCAAAAATAACACTATATCAGATAGTGTACTTGCTAGAACAGTAAAAAGTTTAACAACTAATGAGTTCATTAAGCAAACGATGTTTTGAACAACTGGCCCCAGTTCTACCTGCAAAGACTGATCAGCCTACACCTTCAACCAGTAAGGCAAGGGTTTCGCCTACCTCTCTTTGGATAGTCTCAAGGGTTAAAAAGGGGATTCATTTGAATTGAGATTTTAAGTCCCTGTCAACACAATTTAGGTCATTTTGGAGATATTGCTTCCAATTTTGTGGAACTTTTCCCAGACATCGAGATGAAATGACATCTTAGGCCCTTCTGCCCAAACAAACCAATAGGGTGTATAAGCAGGGATAATCTGGCTCGCACCACTTTGCTTGGGCAGGCTAAGACCTTCTAAGCCATTTACCAGTACTCATGTGCAGTCTATTTCTGCTCTTCGTGGAAGCACCATGCAGCCAAATCTATTTCTCCAAGCCTCGATGGGTGGGGGCATACAGATGTGCAGGCTGATCCGAGTCTTCCCTGGTCCCACATCTTTTTGTAGGTTTTATCAAGCGTTGGCTAAAATATTTTTACCTCACAAACAGAATTCTACTCTAAACCCTTAAAGTACAAAGCTAATGACTTGAACAAACTTCATAATTTTGTGACATATTTTTTTTTTCAAAACGTAAGGCTTAACAAACTAGAGCTATCACTAAAGGTGATGAATACCCCCACAAAAAACTGCCTTGATAGTTCAACAGCGGCATTTTGCAATTTTTTCACTTGAAAGGGGCCATAACTATGTCAAAAATTGACGAATTGTAGTGGAAATCGAACTTGATCTGTATTTTATGATGTTACATCAGTGTACCAAAAATTATAAAAATCGGTGAAGCGCTTTTTGAGTTATCGTCTGGAAACCAAGTCAACAGACCGACCGACCGACAGACCGACAAGCTCACTCCTATATACCCCCCCCCCCCCCCGCCAAATTTCATTTGTGGGGGTATAATCATCTGAATCAGCTGCTTGTGAATCAGTTGCTAATCAGGGGCCAGCTATTAAAAACTAACAATGTCATTAGTTAAACTTATCGATTAAACTTTCATAATTTAATATGGCAAATATGCTAAAATTGTTGCTGAAAAAATGTGTGCAGGTTTTGCAAATGCAAAACCTGCTCACATTTTTTCTACAAAGAAACACTGATATTAGATATTGTTTATGCCACAACAGTTAACAATTTGACCACTAACAAGCTTGTCATACTTACAATGCATGGAGCAACTGGTCCCAGATGCTTCAAATATAATTTTAGGATTTTTCTGAAAAGAATGTGTATGTATGTTTTGGAGTGTTGGCCAATTCAACAATATTAGGTCATATTGAGCTGCACAGTTTGCCTAAACATACTTTTTCTGGACAGATTTATACATTAGTCGTCGACCAGTACAGTGCAAATTCTTTCGCCAGGAACTGATAACTGTCCTTGCTGAATCAGTGGAAGGGCAAGAATAACAGCAGACAAGATTTCATGTTCAATATCCATAAAAGAATGTTGCCAATACGTGAGGTATCGGATGTATGACCTCCCGACCACCAGTCAGATGCGAATCTGACTGAGCCACAATACCGAGGCCCGCGTCTTCCGACTTTGTAAATGACATCAGCCCAATCAACACCAGGTCAAACTACACTTTTCCTAGGCAGGCATAGACTTAAGTGGTTAACCAGTACATTGCACATTCTTATGCAAGAATCTGAAAACAACTGCTCTTCTTGAAACAGTAGAAGTGGGAGAAGAATTGTAGAAAAAGATTTGATGAGCTATCTCCAAAAGCAATGTTGCTGGACTGGGTGGAATTCAAATCAGCAACCTCTTCATCACCAATTAGATGCTTATCTGACTGTGCCACTGAGGTCGGCTGAACACTGCCTTTAATCTCCTCTTAAAGACCACTTTTGAACAGTCCCAAATGTGGTCCTTTGTAATGAGACACTGGGTGTAGCAAACACAAAGAAAGAATAACTGAAACCTTCTCAACAAGCTTTTAAAAGCAGATTTAGTCTTAATTTTTAGTGGTCTTAACAGTGGAATTTTACTGTAAATCAGGTCTATGAACCCAGTTTTTATGTCACTGGCCAAGTGAAGCTCAAACCTGTGACCTTCAACACCACAGTCAGAGTGCCCCTGTAAAGCAACCAAATTCTAGTTGTTTGTGTGTTTTTGCTGGTTTGGAATTAAAACAACCAGTCAAAACTATTTAGGTCGCGTTGAGCCAGTCAGTTTACCTAACCACACTTTTGCTGGGCAGGCTTATATGTAAGCAGTTATCCAGTAAAGTGCACATTCTTTCACCAGAAAATGTGCAAATATAATACCACTAAACAAAATACTGACAAAGAAAAACATCATTCACATTAATAAATAATCAGTTAAATCTCGTACTGAAAAATCTGATTGTTTTTATAAAACATAACATTACCAGCTACACCACAACCTCTTTATAACACTATTAATGGGGTCCAAAGCAGAAACCGTGTTAGTTAAACAACCTTGTTATATCCAAACAAAAATGTGTAGATTATATGGAAAAATGACCATTTATGGTCATTTTTCTATATAATCTACACATTTTTGGGAGCCATCTTGAAACCATGTTATATCCAAACAGTTTTATAATGAACCGTGTTATAACCAGGTTGTAGTGTATGTGTATTACCCTTAAAAAACCCACTTTATCCAGAGAACAGGTAAGTTAAAAAGGGTATACATTAATTTCCCTATTTCTGCTACTAACACGGACTGTGGATGCCCGGGATTGTGGATGCCCACAATCCATGTTTGTTGCAGAAATAAGCCGAATAAGAAACACATATAATACATTTTAATCATTTGCAAGCCATGAAAAAAATTATGTCACACACAGGTGGATTATGTTAACCCTAATATCTTGCTGTTCGAGACAACCCCTATCTTTGCAAACAGTGTAGATCCAGATCAGATGGCTTCTGAAGAAGCCATCTGATCAGGATCTACACTGTTTGGCATTTAGTTTATGAATTTGTAGCAATTAATTACATCAAGTCATTTGATTGGTTGATAGACAGAAATGGGTGTGGCTTAAATGAATATTCAGCAAGATAAGGGTTAACATAGCAATTAAGCAAATCATTCACTGAATCAATGTCTACTCTTTAATTAGGAGTGCAAGAAAAGAATCATAGACTGATGCACGCATACCAACACATCTTATAACAGGTAACAACTGAAAAGAATTCATGAACAATCTCAGATTAAAATGTCACATCTGTAAGCAATTTGTGCAACGGTTTCATACCACACTTATGCAAACTTATTATGTTAAAAGTGCTGCTTATAAATTACATGCATTTGTGTGCTAACTGTACATTATACTACAAACACTTTATGAAGCACTTCAAACACTTGATGAAACACTTTAGACATGCTGGAGCCAATATCAGATTTTTGTATTATTTTAAGTTTTACAACCCTTAAAGAATATTTGAGTTTGAAATCTTTCATAAGTATCCACTAATCCAGATCTCAATATATTGATGATATAATAGGGAAATTCTCCACTTCTCACTTTTAACTCAAGTAAGACTTGAATCTAGCAGGGAGAGACCTTCAATGTTGTGATAAAAGAGAACTCTCTGTTGGCCACTGGGCCATGAAAACCCATTTTATATTACTTTATCATAAATCTATTCACATAGCCCTCTCTATAGCACTATAATTATAATCTATATAATTATAATCCTATTCTGTATAGAACATGGTTTAAAGATGTTTCACAAATTATATAGATTAAATAGAAAAGTGACTATAAATGGTAATTTTTCTATATAACCTATACATTTTTGCTTGGAAATAACATGGTTGTTTATCTAACATGGTTTCTGCTTATACCCTAATACTGAGTGTCATAATTAAAATTTATGGTGTACAATCCTATGATAATAGTATCTCCAATGGCTCCCAGAATGGAATGTTTCAAATACAATGATAGACCAGAGCTGTCAGCACTTTGATTCTTTTATAAGAATGTTCATTGAACAGACTTGTCAGCTTGATAAAAGGTGAAGGATGAAGAAAGATTTTCTAGTTTTAGATGTTATTCTACCTCCCATCAAGAATCACAACCAAGAAAATATTTACAGAGATCACAGAAAGAACATGAAGCACTGAAAATTATCAAAATTTAAGGTAAATGAATACACTTACAGGGAAAGCAACTCTTACAAAAATACTTTGTTTCTCATATTTGTTTGTTCGTTTTATAGTTTAACAGCCCAGTCAACACTATTTAGGTCATTTTTAGCTGCTCAGTTTACCTATCCTCACTTTTCCTGGGTAGGCTTATACGTAAGCAGTTGACCAGTACAGTGCACATTCTTTCGCCAGAAACTGACAACTGCCCTTCTTGGATCAGCAGAAGGAATGACCTAGAAAAGATTTCATGATAAATCTCCATGAAAGAATGTTGCAGACCCCGGCAGGTATCGAACCCACATCCTCCTGATCACCAGTCAGACGCACATCCGACTGAGCTACCGAGGCCGGCTGTCTCTCATATAAATAAGGATGTACTATTAAAGGATAGAATTTGCTCCAATGGAGCAAATTCTTTCCTTTAATAGAAGATCCTTGTTTCAGCAGAGGCTTAGTTTGAAGGAAAGCAATTGAGAAATCACAGAAGTTGCATCCCTTGTAAAAATAGCAGAAAATCTAAAAAGTGTATTCATATGACCGTATTCATACGCCTTAACTATAGAAAATACATGTGCACTCCACTTTTCCTATTAACCCATTTAGTACCCGAAACCCTAAAATGGGTAGCTGGCAAACAAAGCAGGCCCAGATCAGACACCGCAGAATGAGGCGTCTGATCAGGGGCTACACTGTTTGCAAAATTTTCAGCCAATTTCCAAATAGTTTTGGAAGAAAACACAAGCTAACACCTCTTAATTTTGAAATGGACTGCTGCTATAAGGCGAAGATTCCATTTGGTACAAAAAGGGTTAAACTGTATGCATGCAGATCCAGGCATGTGGTATTTTACATGGTTCAAGGAGACAGGGAAAATGTTTGCGACATAAAACAGAATTTCAACAAAGCAAAGCAGAAAATATAAAGTATCAAAACAAAGTAAAATACAGTAAAATGAGGTCTTAAATCCCAGTTTATTCTTTAAAAATGCTATGTTCTTAAAATACTAGTAGTAACATTGTCATGGCAATGCAGAAAAATATAAAACACAAACTAAAAATAAAGCTGTAGTACCCTTAATGAACACATATAAAATACAATCATTACTTAAACATGCCTATACAAATACATTGTAACCTTTATCACTGAAAAAAATGAAAATTTTAAGATGAAAAATTGTGATATTTTTCTAATTAGTTCTTACTATCTATATTTTAGAGCAGAAATAAGATTTACCCCAGATTTACTATATAAACTGGGGTTCGAGGGGGTCAAAATTATAAAGGTGTGTTTTTGTGATGGTACATAACCTAGTTAGACAAGAAAAATGCCAAATGGCATTATGGACGGGCTTTTCAGGGTTAACCAAAAGGTAAACCGGGACGCGGATGCCCGCCCGCCCGCAAAGACATCGCTATTCTAAACGACGGAATTTTTCCTTGAAAAACCCGTCCAAAAAGGGCACCTGATCAGGGTCGGGTCTGCACTGTTTGCTAAGGGAACAGCAATTTAAGGATTAAACAAAATGGTCTAAGTCTCATTTCATGATTATTTTCTTGGCCCCAGTAAGAACCAATTGACCAACCCGTGCTGTAAGAGCTTTGACCTATAGTCATGAAATACAGTCTACATTTTACAGATGATCATATTCATCAAGAAAACATGCCTATACAATTCTGACCCCCTTGAACCCCACTTTCATATAGTAAAACTTGGGTTTACAGCGGTAAACCTTTTCTTATTTCTGCTCTCAAATATAGATTGTGGGTAATCGTTAGAACCGCCTCTATGAGGTGGTTCTAACGAATACCCACAATTTATATTTTGAGCAGAAATAAGAAAAGTATCACAATTTTTCATCTTAAAATTTAAGCTTTTTTCTGCGGTAACATTTACAATGTATTTGTATAAACTCTGTTATGAAAATCTGAATCATCGAATTTTTCGTTTCTTCCTTTTAATACTCATTTTAGCTCATACATTACTATGGGAAAGTTTTAGACCTCACCCTCCGCCGATTTCTCCAGCAAGTGGTATGCCTCTGCGACAGTCAGGAAAGGCTGTGATTATTTGGAGAAAATTGCAAAACAAAGAAATGAGAGCACAGACTAAGTCCGTTTGACGATGATTGTCAGGTAAAATAATAAATATTCAAATCCATGTGACGCACTTTATAGATAGATATGCAATTGCGACACACCTTATATTCGAATTGCTAGATGGAGGCGCACTAGGAATGGGGAGTCACTAGGGAGATGTGCTGCCAACAGTCGTCAAAAAGAATTATACCGATATCTGATGTGGTGTCACAGCTAATGATTTTCCATGGATTGATCGTGCAAATAAAACATAGACGACCTTGTAATTTACAAGAGCAGTGACCACTTCTATATATGGTTTTAAAGGGTGTGTCAAACCTGTCAGAATGTCTTAGTCTGTGAACGAAACTTTGGATTTTGCAATTTTCTCCAAATAATCACAGCCTTTCCTAGCTGCCGCAGAGGCATACGACTTGCTGGAGAAATCGGCGGAGGGTTAGGTCTAAAACTTTCCCACTGTGATGTATGGGCTAAAATGAGTATTAAAAGCGAGAAACGAAAAAATCGATGATTCAGATTTTCTGAACGGAGTTTAGGCGTGTTTTTGTAATGTTTGACATATCTAACATTCATGCTCCCATTACGGTAACACACCCATGGGACATAGAGTATTTTTTCTTATTTCCAAAATGTTTACTTTTCTGATGATATTTTTCTTATTTATACTGCAAACATAGGTTGTGGGTACTCGTCACAACTGCCTCATTGAGGTGGTTCTAACGAATACCCACAACCTATGTTTTTGAGCAGAAATAAGAAAAATAATGTATACCTCTGCAAACCCTAGTTTTCCCTTTATAAAGTAGGGTATAGAGGGGTGTTCAATACACAGTCTTTTTAACATGATATATAAGCGAGCATCAAGCGTATTTCTAGAAATGCTTAAGAAGGGCTGCAATTGTTTTTGTTGATTTTTTTTCAATTGAGAGGGAAATATGGCTTGTAAACATTGGCTGCCCATCATGTACAGACCAGCCAATGGTGAAAAGCAACTTCTTTCTTTTGCGGAGAAACGAACAAAGGAGAAATCGGTCATTTTGCCAGAAAATAGCAATCAGAACAAAATGAAAAAGAAAATTCTCATCTAATTTTCTCCTGAAAATATGACCGATTGCTTGCATTGAAAATAAATTGACCTGCGTGTTGTGCAGAAAAAACAAGAGAGCCAAATGGCCCAATATCGCTCACCTGTGTACCAGAAAATCATTGATGATGTTTTAAGAATGCCCATCAGGGCTTGAAGAAATAGACTGGGCTACATGGTGCTTCTATGCAGAGCTGGAACTGACCACACACGAGTACTGGTAAACAGGTTCTAAGCCTGCCCAGGAAAAGTGGTGCCAGTTGGACCATCCATGCATAATGACCCTATTGGTTTCATCGGGTGGAAAGGGCTTTTAAAGATATAATTTCATCTTGATGTCAGGCAAAAGTCCCACAAAACTAGAAGCAACATCTCCAAAATGACCTACACTGTGCTGACAGGGCAGGTAACTCCAAAGTTGTTTGTCTCAGGCAGCCGAAATTCGAACTCTGTGTAGACTGTATGTCCCTTCTGGTTGTTTGCAAGTTTGATGAAGATCAGATCAGAAATGGCGGAGAAAAAGTAGAGACGTGGTTTTCCCCATTATAAGTCTATGCAACCTTTTTGCTTCCATGGCAACCACAGTTCTGATCAAAACTGGCCCAAAAACTAATGCAGTCAATCCCCCAACCCAGTGATGCTGCACATAAAATTTGATTGGGATTAGCCGGCTAGTCACTTAGATATTCAAGTTCAAAGGTGTGGACGATGGACGGAGGTTTTATGCTTGTTCTCTCTTTTTGAAAGTTTCAAAAAAATAAGATTAGAAACGGCTGAGAAAAGGTGGAGACACTATTTTTCACTAGTATTTATGCTCAAGGGCAGGTAATTTGAAAGACTTTGTCCCATACGGCCCAAATTCGAACTTAACATAGACTGTAAGCTCCTTCTGGTTATCTGGAAGTTTGATGACGGTCTGGTTAGAAATAGCCAAGCAAAGTAGTCTATGGAAAAATTTTTCACCCTCAAGGGGATGTAACTGGAAATCGGGCGGTCAGTTTCAAGCCAAAATCAAACTCATTAGAGATTTTATGCTTATCCTTGTTTACCAAAAGTAACAAAAAGCTAAGATCAAAAACAGTTGCAGAAAGCTGGATACACCATTTTTCGCTAATATTTATGCTCAATGGCAGGTAACTCAGAAGTCATTTGACCTGTGTGGCCCAAATTCAAACTCAACATAGACTGTATGCCCCTCCTGGTTATCGGCAAGTTTGATGAAGATCTGATTTGAAATGGTCGAGAAAAGCTGGAGACGTCATTTTCCCATTGTAAGTCTACGGGAAAATCTTTCACACTCAAGGAGATGTAACTGGAAAACCACTGGTCAGATTCAAGTCAACTTCTAACTTGCTCAAATTTTTATGCTTGTCCTCTTTACCAAAAGTTACAAAATGATCCATCCAAAAACGACTGAGAAAAGCTGGAGACACCATTTTTCACTCACATTTATGCTCAAGAGCAGGTAACTCAGAAGCGGTTTGTCCCATGCAGCCCAAATTTGAAGCAAACATAGACTGTAAGCCCCTCCTGGTTATCTGCAAGTTTGCTGAAGATCGGATCAGAAATGGCTGAGAAAAGTGGAGACGTCGTTTTCCCCATTATAAGTCTATGGGAAAATTTTTCACGCTCAATGGGATGTAACTGGAAAACCGCTGGTCAAATTCAAACCAAATTCAAACTCGTCCTAGATTTTATGCTTGTTCTCGTTTATGAAAAGTTACAAAAAGATCAGATCATAAACGGCTGAGAAAAGCTGGAGACACCATTTTTCACTTATATTTATGCTCAAGGGCAGGTAACTCCAAAGTTGTTTGTCCCGTGCAGCCCAAATTCGAACTCGATGTAGACTGTAAGCCCCTCCTGGGTATCTGCAAGTTTGATGAAGATCGGATCAGAAATGGCCGAGAAAAAGTGGAGACGTCGTTTTCCCCATTATAAGTCTATGGAACCTTTTTGTTTCCATGGCAACCAGAATTCCAATCTGATCAGCCCAAAAACCTCATGGAGCCTTTCCCCCTACCTGATGATGCTTCTCATGAAATTTGATCAAGATTTGCCATGGGGTATTAGAGATATACTTATTTGAAATTGTTTACGAACGTACGCTAGTACAACCAGACTAAATGTGATCACCAAAGCTCACCTTGTCACTACATGACAGGTGAGCTAAAAACTGGGCTAACGGGAAAGTTAAAGTTAATGCAACAGTAAATAAATGCGATCAGAGCAGACAGATTAGCCTTCACAGATCTGTGTCTTAGCTGGTCACGCAAGTATTTTTGTGGTTTTTGTCGAGCCCTGAATTTCCTGCCTTTAACCACAGTGCATCATCTGATCACATGAAGCTGCTGCAGTCAGTGAAAACCTGCGCAGTCTGATAAGAGCATTCACTGTTTGAATGAGCCTTCCATTGCCCCTGGGATATTCAAAGAGCAGCAAGTGAAAAATCTGACCACACCTGCTAGATGCACAGGCTGATCTGATGCTTCCTCGGAAGAAAAAGTTTTGCTGTCCACCAGCTCAAGAAACCATAGTAGAATGTGTTTAACGTCTTTTACGTCCAACATTACTGTTTGCACAAACACGTTGATAGCTAATTAGCCAATGAGTACTGGGATCAGACTATTCAGCTGCCATTTTTTGGTCTCTCATTAGAACAGCTTCCCGAGAAATGCACTGAATTTCATGCAAATACAGGAAAGACTCAGATAAGTATGTTCATATGTGCAGTCTATTCTGAGTTTTTAGTGTTCACAAGGTTTCCTTTCGTGGAAAGCAAAGAAGCTCAAGGATCAGACTGCCCAAATGTGGAGGCTAATCATGACTTGTCTGCATGTTCTTGTTACTTTTCAATGACACTGACGTCAGTAGCTTTCAGGTTTATGTCATACATTGTAAATTCCAAATCAATTACAACCTAAACTGTATGCCATACTTCTTGATTGTTAGCTTTGTCTCTCTTTGGACAAAGACAAAAAAAGTACATTCATTTCATCATGTGCTCCAAACATTTTGAAACAAGACAAATGACTAGCCTAGTTGAATCGCTACCTATATATATGGATAAATCCCGGGCAGCCAACGAAGCATCCAACTAAAGGTTTTTGTCAGCAAACCCACAGAAGAGACAATACAGATCCTACCCATTTGATCTATATTGTTCAAATATTAAAAATACTACACCAGTAATTGCAGTTTTCTGTTTCACTCTAGAATGTGCACAATGTGAACCTGCAGGATATTTGAATGACTCTCATAATTTCCGTCAGTCCAGACAACAAATCACATCACATGAACAAGTCCGTGAAATGATGACCCCTCTAAACCCCACTTTATATAGAGAAAACTGGGGTTTACGGGGGTATTCAATATTTTTCCTATTTCTGCTCCAAGACATAGGTTGTGGGTACTCGTTAGAACCTCCTCAATGAGGCGGTTCTAACGAGCACCCACAAGCTATGTTTGCAGTATTTATAGGAAAAATATCACGGATTTTCATCAGAAAAATGGCCATTTTGGAGATGTGAAAAAAATGCACTATGCCGCATGGGTGTGTTATCGTAATGAACAAACCACATCATCAAGGCTAGACTTGTCCTCTACAACTTTCTCGCTGGATGCTTTGACCAAAAATAATAATAAAGAAGTTATGGCCGAAAAACACGGCAAAATGGAAAAAATTCGACTTTATACATTTATCTGAATTCGTGCTACAACAAACTGCTACAATGAGGTTTAGGTGCATTATGAAACATCACGTGAACAAGTCTGTTAAATTAACACCCCCTAAACCCCACTGTATATAGGGAAAAATGGGGTTTTCGGGGTATACATTATTTTCCCTATTTCTGCTCCAAGACATAGGTTGTGGGTACTCGTTAGAACCGCCTCAATGAGGGGGTTTTAACGAGTACCCACAACCTATGTTTGAAGTAAAAATAACAAAAATATCACATATTTTCATCAGAAAAGTAGCCATTTTGGAAGTGTGAAAAAATGCACTATGTCGCATGGGTGTGTTATCCTAATGAATATAAACAATGACATAAAAATCTATGTATAACACATACAAAATTATATAGCACATGAAGTAAAGCTGAAACTAAAAATAAAACTTCAAAAATATGTAACGATGCTAAATAATGATTTTCTTAACAATTAAGATCTAAGCTCTTGGTTAAAATAATCAAAAATATATAATACTAAACCTAACTGAGTAGTTTTACAAAGACTTTGGTATGCAAAAAGTTTGTCTAAATCTATGACATCTAAAAATAAGAAAATTACATGGCTGAACTTCGGCTTGATTTCGTTCATGTTTTGTTAGCACATTAAGTTCCTCTTCATCAGGTTAACAAGTCCATGTAATGAAACTCGTGTAAAGCCCACTTTTTATAAAGAAACAAGATGTGTTTGTGAAACACTAATGCTCCCGGACAGTGCATGTTAAATATGATAGCAGTATCACTAAGCAATCGAAAGGTATGGCCAATGCTCAAGTCTTAAAAAAGTAGGTCAAGGTCACAAGGTCAAAAATTATGGGACCGTTGGAAAGGTCTTGTGACATATAATGTACATGTGAAATATGAAAGCCTTATCACTTATCAATCGAGAGTTATGGCCAATGTTAAAGTTTTTAAAAATGTCAAGGTCAAGGTCACGAGGTCAAAAATTATGGTACCACTAGAAAGGTCTTGTGAAAAAGAATGCACATGTGAAATATGAAAGCCCAATCACTTACCAGTCAAAAGTTATGGCCTATGTTAAAGTTTTTAAAATGTAGGTGAAACATCAAGGTCAAGGTCACGAGGTCAAAAATTATGGTACCACTAGAAAGGTCTTATGACAAGGAATGCACATGTGAAATATGAAAGCCCTACCACTTACGAATCGAAAGTTAAGGCCAATGTTAAAGTTTCTAAAAAGTAGTTCAAACGTCAAGGTAAAGGTCACAAGGTCAAAAATTATGATACCACTAGAAAGGTCTTGTGACAAGGAATGCACATGTGAAATATGAAAGCCCTACCACATACCAATCAAAAGTTACGGCCAATGTTAAAGTTTTTTAAAAGGAGGTCGAAAGTAGGTCAAATGTGAAGGTCAAGGTCACGAGGTCAAAATTTATGGTACCTCTTGAAAGGTCTTGTGACAAGGAATGCACATGTGAAATATGAAAGCTCTATCAGTTACCATTCAAAAGTTATGCCCAATGTTAAGGTTTTTGTGGACACACAAACAGACAGACAGACAGACCAAAAACTATATGCCTCCAAATCTTTGATTCCGGGGGCATAAATAGGGGTTTACAGGGGTATACATTTGTTTTATCTTTGCTCAACTAACATAGGTTCAGGAACTGCATCCATGTGGTTGTTCTAACAAGCACTCACAACCTTTGTTTGGAGTATAAATTACCAAAATATAAGAAATTTTCATAATAATCCTTTTGGAGACATGACAATGAACTGTCACAAGGATGTGTTATCGTAATGTTCTGTTAACCCTTGTCCTGCTGAATATTCATATAGGCCACACCCACTACTGATTATCAGCCAATCAGATTACTTGATGCAAATTATTGCAACAAATTCATAATCTGAATGGCAAACAATGTAGATCCTGATCAGATGGCTTCGTCAGAAGCCATCTGATCTGGATCTTCATTGTTTGGAAAATAAGGCATATCCGGGCTCAGCAGGACAAGGGTTAATAGAAGAGCCAAATTCCTTACTCTCTACAATTTGTTCTTTGTTTCAAAATCTCATCCTTGTATGTTAGCTCAGGGATGAGGGCCTTGACCAACAAGTATAGTCATCACGAAAACATGCATATATAATTCTCACCCCCTTGAACCCCACTTTTATATAGTAAAACTGGGGTTTACAGGGGAAAACCTTATTTCTGCTCTAAATTATAGATTGTGGATACTCGTTAGAACTGCGAACTGCTCGGCAGTTCTAACCTGTACCTACAATCTATATTTTGAGCAGAAATAAGAAAAATATTACAATTTTTCTTTTAACTCTTATCATGCTGTTCACGACAACCCATATCTTTGGAAACAGTGTAGATCCAGATCAGATGGCTTCTGAAGAAGCCATCTGACCAGGATCTACACTGTTTGACATTCAGTTTATGAATTTGTAGGAATGAATTACATCAAGTAATCTGATTGGTTCAAAGTCAGAGATGGATGTTGCTATAATGAATATTCAGCAAGAGAAGGGTTAAAATTTTCATTTTTTATGCAGTAAAATTTGCAATATATTTGTATAGGTGTGTTTTCTTTATGACACTTCTGAAGATGCAAATCGTACTTCAGAAGTGTGTTATATAGTAACTGCTGTATTTTATTACGGTAACAGGTACCTAAGGTAACGTCAGCTTGGGTATCCCAATAGATAATCTCAAATTGTTCAAATAACATTCCAACTACATGTACATGCAATTCTCTAAGAAAAAGGAAATGCATCCAGACCAGTCTTCTTCTTTGGGCAAGCCTGCTTGAGGTTTGCAGTGGGTTATTGTCCAATGGGATATTGTTCAGGCAATGACCAAGATCAGTCTACACATCTGAGCAGATTTTGTTATTTGCATGAGCCTTCTATAGCCTCAGCATAATGATGACAAAACTGTGAGCTAAAATGGCATCTTTCGTATTGGCAGAACTAGTAGACTTGCCCAAGTCTGTTAATTAAGTGCCCATTGTAGAATTGTTTACTAAAAAAACAAAACAAAAATAGCAGAGAATTGTGAAATTAACATTCATAGATGAAGACTAAAGAGACTTTTACACATTTGTTGTTTAAAGGGACTTTCATTTGATATAAAAATGTAAATGTAGGGACTTGGGCAAGTCTACAGAACTAGTAGTTTTCAGATGAAAATTATATTTCTAGTCCAAATAATGTTAGAACTGCTTCAGTGAGGTACCACAATCTGTATTTTGAGGCAAAAATAAAGAACTTAAGGGAAATGGGAACACCTGGCAGATTTTTCCGCCATTTTTCAAAGGGAGACAACTTCTGGGACTTCCTGTTCGCTTTTCCATAATCCCTGTCCCACTGAAAAAGTGGTCTACTCTTAAAGGAAAGAATTTGCTCCTTAGGAGCAAATTCTTTCCTTTAAGAGTTGACCCCTATTGACAAGGGAGACAAAAATACCTTTGCTGGAGTTGCTTCCCCTGAAGATGTATCCATTCCCTTTAATATATATCTCCTGAAAACCCCACTTTTCTATATAAAGTGGGATTTACTGGGTGTTCATTACAGAGACATCTTAACCTGATTGAGCTATTCAACAAGCAACAAGTGAATCTGGCCAAACTGGCTGGATGCACATTCTCATCTGTGTTTTCCCTGGTTGCAAAGATCTTTTTGTAGGTTCTGTCCGGAGCCAGCTCTTTTAACCCTTCTCTTGCTGAATATTCATCTAAGCCACACCCATTTCTGTCTATCGACTAATCAAATTACTTGATGTAATTTATTGCTACAAATTCATACACTGAATGCAAAGCAGTGTAGATCCTGATCAGATGGCTTCTTCAGAAGCCATCTGATCTGGATCTACACTCTTTGCAAAGATAGGGGTTATCATGAACAGCAAGATAAGGGTTAAAGCAAACAAAAGAATCAGTCAATTACCGTATTTATCCTAAGTATTTGGACACATCAACTCCTTACCATACTTGTTCTAAAATTTGAACAAGTACAATTTTTATCCGATGTTGTGTCTAAGAATAGCGGGATGAGTGGCAAACAGTGTAGACCCTGATGAGACATGGTGTCTCATCTGGGTCTTTGAGTGCAGACCCTGATGAGACGCTGCACTGATTTGTCAGGCCTGTCTAATACGTACAGTAAATATGGTATAATATGTACTAGCTTTCGAAATTTTCCAGTTTTATTAAAACTTAATAACTATTCATCATAACTCACTTCAGCTAAAAATCATATTTCTAAAAGTATGTTAAACTTTCATAAAACTTTTGCAACAATATCACTTAAATTCATATTTCAATAATACAGAGGGCCCTCGTTATAACGACATTATTTGTTCCCTGATGTGGTACCGTTATAACGAATTTGTCGTTATAAAGAATCCTAGTTAGGAGTCATGAGAGTGCCTTCTCACCTTCATTGCTCCAAGAAACAAATGTTACAGATATTTGTTAGAATCGCCTCACAGAGGCGATTCTAACAAATATCTATAACATTTGTTTCTTGGAGTATTAGATTACAAGAATCTTATATTACTACGGACTCAATTTGCGCATTTCTAACCCGAGGGAAGCCCACGCTGCTTGGAACCGAGGTTAAGCCTTGAGAAAAGGATCAATTCCATTGAAATTGTCGTTATAACGAGTTTTGTCATTATAACGAATGTCGGTATAAAGAGGGTTGACTGTATGTCACAACAGAACAATTTCCCTACCAATGAACTATTCTTGGATTCTAGGCACTGTATTCACAACCTACATGATCTGCAGAAAGCACTTCATTTCTCCATCATACACATACCCCAAACAAGAACAAGAGCTGTCATCAAACAGTGTAGCTCAACTAGGAAAGTGTCCTCGAGGTCATGTGCATACATTGGCTTGGTGCTGAATAAACCTTATCATCATACCAACAAAGCAACAAATACATATGGATTGGAAAATATGAGCTCTTAAAAAAACTTTAACATAAAATTTCTAAGTCTGTGACCTTGATCTAGAGGATTGATCTCATTCTTGCACACCAGACAAGGAAATCCGTGATTTTACCCTGGGATAGAAACTTATGTTCTGACCCTGGTGTTCCAACCCCAAATCAAATATAATCGCGTGTTTGATAAATGCACTGGTTGATTACAACCTCATGCGCGGCGGCGTCATGCGTGACGTTACTAAACATTCCTGTTGTGTCATCACAAAATGGCGGACGTCGGTAACCGAAGTGACAGCAGCATTAAAAATTCGCAATAGAAATGGAAGGTATGCAAGAAAAAGGAATCAAATATGGGTGTGAGGGGTGGATAGAAAAATCCGTCCCTCGGGATCACTGTCCGGCATCACTCGGCAAGCCTCGTGATGCCGACAGTGTCTCTCGGGACGGATTTTTCAATCCACCCCTCACACCCATATAAGATTCTTATAATCTACACCATTTGAAAAGGTAAGGATTGTCGTGTTCAGCACGATAAGGATTAAAATTGTTTTATTTTAAGAAACACAAAAAAGGAAGTGCTGTCAGCAACAAAAAATCAAATGTTATCCGATGAAAACCGACATTATGTAATGACGTTATATGCCTGACAGTATGTCACAAAATATACTGTCAAAAACTTTTGATGTTATCCAATCAGATGCCACATTATATTTACAAGTGTATGAGAACAATGTATAATACTGGCATAATTTTGCTCCCTTGTAATACAATGTTATTAATCAAGTAATTTGGTATTGGCCCTGTTACAGGTCCAAAGTCTGCTGTATTGGCCCCCGAGGCCGAAGGCCGAGGCCAATACAGCAGACCGAAGATCTGTAACTGGGACAATACGTAATTACTTGATTAATGACAGTTTTAAAAACATGATTATTGATTTTTGACCTCAGTGTTAATACAGATGACCTTCGAACAATACAGGATAGCCAATTAATAAAAGGATGGCAAACAGTGTAGATTCTGATGAGATGGCTCATTATGAGCCATCTCATCTGGATCTACACTGTTTGCATAGGTGTCTGTACCAAGCTACATGGTTAAAAGGGTCAAGGAATTAATATGGACTGACCAACCATGCAAGATCCTCAGTCACATTAAGCCTTAAGATGCTAATCACAACAATTTTCATCTACTTTACTGTCTGCTGGCCACTTTAAAAGTCATTGTTGCAAACAGTTTGAACCAAAAATCAGATTGCTCCTCTAGAATCAGTCTGATCAGGGTCCACACTGTATGCCTGTATGCAAAAATATGTTTGAAAAGTTTGCAAAAATATTTAGCAGACAACATAAAGAGACGACATTTTAGATGCAGTTTGTCAAGGCATCATAAGCGTTAACATTTATTGCAAAACAAACTTTAACACAAAAATTCTCTTCTAACAGCTAATCTTTGTTGACATTTTTGTTTACCATTTTGACATTAAGGCAAATGGAAACACCTGGCAGATTTTTTCCACCATTTTTCAAAGGGAGACCACTTTCAGGACTTCCTGTTTGCTTTTTTATAAACTCTGTGCCACCGAAAAAGGGGTCAACTCTTAAAGGAAAGAATTTGCTCTTAAGGAGCAAATTCGTTCCTTTAAGAGTTGACCCCTATTGACATGGGAGACAAAAATACTTTTGAAGGAGTTGCCTCCCCCTGAAGGTATATCCCTGGATTTTTTTCGCTATTTTTTTTTGCAAGACAGTTTACAGGATTTCCTGTTTGTTCTCCTATATATATTCTTGGAGTATTTGAACAAAAATTTGAGCTAAATTCGCTCCGTGCTTCCTACATAAATGAAGGGAGGTATTTCATTTACACGATCAAGAAAAAATTTAATGTCTCAATCTTTTGTGTACTTTGGCTAATTCTATCTGTTTATCCATCTTCTCATTGACTCCTCCCAGTCTGACTCTGTGTTGTTGCCATCTTCATCATCTGTCCGTATATAAGATTCGGCATCTGACTGCAGATACCCTTCCTCCTCTGTAGAGTGTCGACTTGATGTCATCTCATTTGGAAGTTCCTGCAATACAATTGATAACATTCAATTCTAAGCTTCTCTAGACTTTTGAATGATTCTTCAAACCGAGGGTCTAACATTTGATTTTGGGCTTCTCTAGACTTTCGGATGATTCTTCAAACCGAGGGTCTATTTCCATATGTTCTTAGTTGTTGGTGGGACAAAAAACTCAAACACACAAACAATTGATAACAGAAAAGAAGGCAATGATCAGGAATCAATACAATTACCTTACACTGCCCATCCAAGACACCAAGGGGAAAGAAGCACAAACATTAAAATCTTGATCGTAATTAAAAGATCACAAGCAGAAAGCCAAATGGACAGTTTCTTTCCTGAAAATGGCCAAACAGCTATCAAAAAGATAAATAAACAAGATATACATAAACATATCCCAGGGCAAGGTCATTTTTTTTTAAAGTTGGTCACAGGTCAAATTTGTTTTTTGTATAAGTGGGAAGCCCTTGTCACAAGGAACCTGCATGCCAAATATGAAGGCTCTGCCTCAAACGGTTAGAAAGTTATGACCAATGTTATTTTTTTTCTTAAAAGGTCACAGGTCAAAATTTTTTGTATGAGTGAGAAGCCCTTGTCACAAGGAACCTGCAAGTCAAATATGAAGGCTCTATCTCAAACGGTTAGAAAGTTATGACCAATGTTAATTTTTCTTAAAAGTAGGTCACAGGTTAAGGTCACAGGTCGAAATGTTATGTATGAGTGGGAAGCCCTTGTCACAAGGAACCTACATGCCAAATATGAAGGCTCTTATCCCAAACAGTATAAAAGTTATGACCAATGTTAAAGTTGTCCAACCAACCAACAAACAGACAGGGCAAAAACAATATGTCCCCGCTATCGCTACCGGGGACATAAAAATAGGGATTCAGTTTCAGCAGAATTTATTTTATTTACCTTAGTTCTGAAGGGTAATTTTGACTGGTCAAACCATCAGAGTAGTTAATAAATCATCCAAATATCTAGACATCAAGATGAAGGCTTCGATATCTTCAGATTACTTTTCTTCAGAAAGTGACGTCATGAAATCTTTTTCATAACAGAATAAGAACAATGAGCCAAAAGGGGTGTACAATTTGTTCCCATCAGAATTCCCACAATTTGGCTAAATAACTGTACCAAATCTAACATAAATAAAAATTGTCAAGTAGAAATGTGAGAGCTTCACACATTTTCTGTCATAACCCTAATGTGTAATTAATATGCTGTTCTGAAGTTTTGTTTGTTTGAATTGGAGTTAAATGGCCCAGTCAACACTGTTTAGGTCATTTTTGAGCCGGTCAGTTTACCTATCCACACTTTTCTTGGACAGGCTTATACCTAAGGGTTTAAGCAGTACAGTGCACATTCTTTCGCCAGAAACTGACAACTGCCCTTCTTGAATCCGCTGAAGGGAGAGAATGATCGTAGAAAAGATTTCATGATCTATCTCCACGAAAGAATGTTGCCGATCCTGACAGGTATCAAATCCGCGTCCTCCTGATCACCAGACAGATGCGCATCCGACTAAGCTGGCACTGTTTGGAAGAGAAAAAAGCATTACATTTTTTCATTCAGTTTGTTTGTTTGATTTGTGGTTTAATGTCCCCGCCAACAAAAGAAAGGTTATTTGGAGATGCTGAATCCAATTTTGTGGGACTTTTCCCAGACACTGAGACGAAAAAACAACCTCTCAAGCCCTGCCACCCAATGAAACCAACAGGGCCCACAAGCACAGAAGGTCCAACTTACAACGCCCTGCCCAGGCAGGCCCAGATCCTCCAAGCGGTTTACCAGTACTTGTGTGTGGGTTGGCCTCAGCTCTGCCTGGAAGCACAATGCAGCCCATCCATTTCCCCAAGCCCTGATGGGCAGGGACCATTTTTGTTTTGTTGTTTTTTCATTCAGAAAAAATATTCATATTTATAGTGATTTAGAAAATGACTTCAACATATCAAACAAGACATAATCAAACCTTTCCTGTAAAATGTTTGCCTGCTCTCACAGTTTCTGTACAGAAATAATGGCAAGTATGCATACCTTAGGATGATTATCATATAACTCAGCATCTTCATCATCAGTTCGTACCATACTGTCATTGTCTGTTTTAATATAGGACTCACTGTCATCTGTCACAACCATGTTGTCTTCAAATAGTCGTAAATAGCTGCAAATATGAACAAGCCAGAAAAGGATATAATTTAACCTGTATTAAGCAAGCACCGAAGGGATAACCAAAATGTGCTTGTTTAAGACAGGTGCTTGCTTAATACAGGTGAAATTTAATGCATTTGCCAAATTTGGGAACCAAAGGCTCAGATGAGCCTGTGAATACTGTATTGAGCCTAAGGATTCGAACAAATAGGCCTGAGCAAACAGTGCAGACCCAGATCAGACTGAGCAGTCTGATCAGGGTCTACACTATTTGCCATGCCATCTGCACCTTTTGGAAGCCTACCTGGATTGTGAAGTAAATTTTTAAAAATTTTTGGAGAATTACAGGAAGTCCAAAAAGGCGTCTGAATTTTTAGGATTTTTACAGTAAGCACAGTCTCACCAGAGGTTTTGCTGTTCACAGAGCTGTAGAGGAGACCTTTATGTAGTTTCATACGACATGTTTTTTTTTTTTAAATCTACTACAGTCACACTTTAATGGCTCAATCACCTTCGGGACCTCGAAAATCTGTTTGAGACACTGAGGGATACTGTCAGGGGGCAAAATGTGATACCGTAGACATCTTTTCGGTGTTCTATAATAAAAATGTATGTTGTGTGTACTCATTAGAATCGCCTCATCGAGGCGATTCTAATGAGTACACACAACATACATTTGCAATATAAAAGACTAAAATCTCCTTAAATATCCACCAATATTTCTTATATAGAGGATTTCCCTGGGGGCTCAAGAACGGGTTCGACTCAGCCATGGTAAACAAGCCATCAGAGTTCGAGCTATCGAAGTTCTACTGTATTTGGCTATACAATGCATTTGAAGACATAAATCAGAGAATGACATTGGACAGCTTAAATAGTGTAGTATACAATATAATAAAGAATCCGAACATAGCCAAATCATTGTATCACTATTTAACATTACCCAGTGCTGTCTTTAAGATTACAACACATTCATTTCTTATGAGTACTGGCTCGGAACCTAATATGCACAGACTAGTAACTGACTGAGTTGCCAAAATATGTTGTTGTGTCTTGATTATTAATTATAGTCAATGAAAATTAATGAAAATCAGTAATTAAAAGTTAACTGTCAATTTTGACACGATGTGGCTGGAAAACTTTAATAGTGTATTGATTAAAATTGAATTGAAAGCAGCTTAAAGCCTCTAAATTTGACAAATTTATGCCCAATATGCATAAAATACCTAAAACAGGTGCCTAGGTTTCTCGTTAAAATTTACAAAAACTGTTAAAAGTTTCACTGAAATAATGTTACATTTCTACAAGCAATATATTAAACTGATGCTTTTTAAAGAAAAATAATACAATATTGCTGAAACAAGGGATATCTGAGGCGATGAAACTGTATGTTGCAAAAAAAATTCAGGCTCAGCCATGCTTAGCTGAGACAGCGTTTTCCGATAAATAGTGTCATTTACAGTGTAGTGACTAGTCCATGTATATTGGGTCCGTGGTACTGGTAAACAGATTAAAAGGTCTGAGCCTGCCCAGGCAATGTGAGGTGAGTCCCGACCCTAGTTATAAACCCTACTGGTTTCTTTGGGTGGCAGGACTTGGGATGTCATTTCATCTCCATGTCCAGTAAAATTCCCACAAAATGGGGAACATCTCCAAAATGACCTAAATAGTGTTGATGGGGGACATAACACCTCAACTCAAGTAAACAAACAGAAGGGGAATTAATCATTCAAAGAGAAAGTGGGAGTTGTAATTCTTGTCCACAGAAAATCATCTTAATAAGCTCTACTAATCTGTGAACGTTCAGGCTCCTGCATGTAACTTATAAGGTTCAGTAACCATAGCTCAGGTATAATGCCAAGACATGGGTTTTAAGGGAAATGGGAACTTCTGGCAGATTTTTCTGCCATTTTTTCAAAGAGAGACAACTTTCAGGACTTCCGGTTTGCTTTTCTATAAGCCCTGTCACACTGAAAAAAGGGTCTACTCTTAAAGGAAAGAATTTGCTCTTCAGGAGCAAACTCCATCCTTTAAGAGTTGAATCCTATTAACATGGGAGACAAAAATACTTTTGTAGGAGTTGCCTCCCTTGCCTCCCTGAAGGTGTACCCATTCCCCTTAATCAGACATGTTAAGTTTTAAAAATAAAAATGAGGTAGACAGCACGTTCGAGGAGGATTGGCGAGTGCTAAAGGCGCGATGTCTTGGTGGCAAGCTCTCAGGATAGGCTAGAAAATAGTGCATTCTGAGAGGTTTTTGAACGTTTTTGTTTATTCTCTACACTCCTGTTCATAGATAAATAACTAATAAATATTTTAAAATCATTTCCTCGGGACGATGCCTACAAACTAACACCTAGCCATACCAGTGCCCCAATCCCCCCCCCCCCCAGCCCCAGGTGTATAATGCTTCAGCACAAGAGCATATCTTATCATTTATGCCGAGATAGGTCACAACAAAAGTAGCCCAAGTGATTCTATATTCCAAGGCCAGTCCAATAACCAAAGTTTCAGAAGTGTAGCTCCATTAGTTTAGAAGATATGGCAAAATAATACTTTTTGACCTTTGACCTTGGGGTCATGTTGAGGTCGAGGTCACCCCAAAAGTAGCCCAATATATTCTATATTCCAAGGGCCATCCAATAAGCAAAGTTTCAGAAGTGTAACTCCAATAGTTAATGAGATATGGCAAAGCCATAGGCCCATACTTTTTTACCTTTGACCTTGGGATCATGTTGAGTTCAAGGTCATGTCAAAAGTAGCCCAATTCATTCTATATTCCAAGGGCCATCCAATAACCAAAGTTTCAGAAGTGTAAATCCAATAGTTTAGAAGATATGGCAAAATTATACTTTATGACTTTGATTTTGGGGTCATGTTGAGGTCAAGGTCACCCGAAATGTAGCCCAATTTATTCTTTATTCCAAAGGCCATCCAATAAGCAAAGCTTCAGAAGTGTAACTCCAATAGTTTAGGAGATATGACAAAGTTATACTTTTTGACCTTTGACCTTGGGTCATGTTGAGGTCAAGGTCATGCCAAACGCAGCCCAATTCATTCTATATTCCAAGGGCCATCCAATAACCAAAAAAGTTGCAAAGAACATTCTAGCTGATAAACAAAGTTTCAGAAGAGTAACTCCTATAGTTTAGACGATATGCCAAAGTCATACTTTTTGACCTTTGACCTTGAGGTTATGTTGAGGTCCACCAATAGTATTCCAATTTTTCTATATTCCAACGGCCATCTAATAACCAAAGTTTCAGAAGTGTAACTCCGATAGTTTAGAAGATATGGCAAAGTCATACTTTTTACCTTTGACCTTGGGGTCAGGTTGAGGTCATGGTCAAAGCAAAAGTAGCCAAATTGATTCTATATTCCAAGGGTCATCCAATAACCAAAGTTTCAGAAGTGTAGCTCCAATAGTTTAGAAGATATGGCAAAATAATACTTTTTGACCTTTGACCTTAGGGTCATGTTGAGGTCGAGGTCACACCAAAAGTAGCCCAATATATTCTATATTCCAAGGGCCATCCAATAAGCAAAGTTTCAGAAGTGTAACTCCAAAAGTTTAGGAGATATGGCAGTCAGAAGATATAGCAAAGTCAAACTTTTTGACCTTTGACATTGGGGTCATGTTGAGGTCAACGTCACGCCAAAAGTAGCCCAGTGCCATGACTGCCATCTACATTCCATGTACTATCCACAGGCAAAGTTTGAAAAGTGTACCTTAACCTGTTTCAGAGGAGATCCATTCCATAGAAACATGACGGACTTACGTACATACACATACATACATACAGACCCACTGACTGACAGACACTCGACTCTGGCACGAAAACAATATACCCGATTATTCTTCGCAAAAGCGGGTATAATAATCCAAGGTTTCGATCAAGTCTCAAGCACAACAACTTTATTCCCCTCTGACTTTTAAGTGCGGAAATACGGTAGATAATACTGTAGTTTTCACGGTCAATAACAGTAATTTTTCAAGTTCAAATTAATTGCAGACATGTCATAACAGCTTGTCCAATTAGCAATTAAAGATACTGATAGTTATATAAACTTGGCACACATAATTAACACAAGCTACAGCCGATATACTAAAAAGATCATAAGTGTCAGGTTAGCGAGAAAAGAGAATAAAGAATGCAGATTAGTCTATATTTTGATGATCCAGCCATAAGACGGGGACCCCTCCATCCACAACTTTCACACCCGCTCAACAAGCAAGTCCAAGATGAACATCAATGATCACCACCACCAAAATCCCCATGAAATCCACCGTCCACAAACAGCAGCTACCGTTTTTCTGCTCGCGCTCGGAAAATGACGTCATCCCACACCAGCAAGCCTGCACGTGTTTAATGTTTAATCGTTGTGTTTTATTTTAATGAGGCGTATTTCTTTCATAAAAAATGTTTGCAACCGGTAAGAGCTGGATAGGGAACGTGCCTTCCACAATTCCCGACTTATCCCGGGAAGCTCCGTGTCAAACACCAACGACAGCATACATATGTGTTTACACACATTAAAGCGTTCGACTTTTCCCGCCAAGCATCTGCTATTTTGGCGCCAAAACACAACCATGCACGAGACAGTAGAATAGTCTGTTTTTATTATGCATAAAATCTACCGTTAGATGTTGCTAAACATCTTAGGAGCGATTACATCATTTTCACACTGATTGTTGATTAAATTTTATGATTGGGGGATAAATGCAGATTAGAGCTATAACTTAATCTTATTTTCACACCTTGCCACGCAGAAGATTGTAGGCTTATCGAGAGCACCGGAGGCTTGTGTTTACAGTGTAATATAGAATAGACTTGTCCGTGACAAATACGGTCGGCGTTTATAACACGATTCGGTTAACAAACATGGTCCGTTGGTTGAAGGAAGTTTACCGTTATGATTTACTTTCATTTTTGCAATCACTTCAAGAAACCACTGTTTTCATTTGTTAACGCCCATCTGCAGATGTGGAACCGTTTTTTAATCCCCAATAAAACTGGTCAGTGCATCAGTTTTACTCACGGATTAACTCGGATTTTTCCGCTGATATGCACACACGAAAATACAAGCGCAGCTTTTCAAAAATTTGCCCCAAAACGGTATTTTCATTTTCCGGGAGTTTTATCCCGAATTTCGTGATGCGTGAGAAAAGCTTTTTTTTCGGGAGTCTCCCGCGATTTCCGGGAGACTTAACATGTCTGCTTAATAAAGGACGAAATAATAAGTCACTTTTCTACTGAACATGACAGCCATTACTTTTGCAAACAATTAATGCAGATCCAGATCAGATGGCTTCTGAAGAAGCACTCTGATCGGATCTACACTGTTTGTTATGCAGTTTGTGAACTGATTGAATAATTATATCAAGTAATCTGATTTGTTGATAGTCAGAAATGGGTGTGGCTAATCAATTTATTCAGCAGGATAAGTATTAAAAGTATATAATTCACATGTATATGCCTGTTGTTTAGCTAATCTGTTTTTCAATTTTAAATCCCTAGTCACATATCAATATAGCACTATTATCTGTTGCAAAAATGGGAGACAGATCATCATAAGTCACTGAATCCCACTGTATAAATGTACTTAATGATTCATCTTCATTTGTATTGTACCATATGTATGTTATACAAAGAAATAAATGCTTAAACCAATTTTAAATCCTCACAATCATATCATAGAAATGTTTTGGTTGGGGTGGGGTGGTTAACAGCCCACGCATCACTACTAAGGTCACATTGTGCTAGACAGTTACCCTAACCAAGGCTCAGCCTTCCAAAGCAATGCACTAGAGCAGTGCACACAAAGCAGTGCGCCAGTATAGTGAACAGTCTTTAACAACATACATTTTCCTACTTGAATCAGCAAAAGGATTTAGAATCACTATCTAAAGTATTTCATGATCTGTCTCACTGAAAGAATGTTTGCTGGACCCTGCAGGGGTCCAACCCCAAACCACCTATTCATCAGTAAGATGCACATCTGACTGAGCCCCTAGCCTGGCAAAGTTGGGTAAAATGTCTAAAAGACTAAAAATTCAAGAAGGGCAGTTGTCGGTTTCTGGCAAAAGAATGTGCACTGTACTGGTTAACCCCTTATGTATAAGCCTGCCCAGGAAAAGTGACGATAGGTAAACTGACGGTCTCAAAACTGACCTAAATAGTGTTGACTGGGCCATTAAAACTCCAAAACAAACAAAATGACTTAAAAAAAACAACTTTTACATGTCTTTTTCATCCTCCTCGCTCTGGTTGCTACTGCTGGTACCACTGTGGGGCTGTTTAGATCTCAGCTCCGCTATAAACTTCGCTTCTAAGTCTAGCCTCTTCTGTACCTCTCGCTGCCAGCTCTCCAAGTCTTCCTTTGTCTGCATCATGCTACTGTCAACTATCTCCAGATCACCTGATTAATAAGAATGAACACACAATAAGGGAAGGCAACTCTGTAACATCACAGCATTAGATCCGGGGCCAGTTCTTCAACACTAATGATGCCGTTGGTTAACATGTCGTTAAAACTTTGGTAATTTAATATGGTATATGTATGCAATATTGTCGCTAAAAAAATGTGAGCAGCTTTTACATCTGCAAAATACCACTGTATGAGATACTGTACTTAGTGGACTAGTTAATAATTTTACCACTTATAAGCTCATTAAGCTAGCATTGCTTTGGCAATTGGACCCTGGAGTAAAAAGGACTGAAAGTTCTTTGACAAGTCCATGTATGTTTGACTTCATTTGTAAATTTGTATATATTAGAGGGCCTCATGGAAGATTAGTTCTTGTAACTAAATGTGTGACCCTCTCAAAATAAAGTATATTATTATTATTTTAAGGGGAATGGATACACTTTCAGGGGAGGCAACTCCTGCAAAAGTATTTTTGTCTCCTATGTCAATTGGGGTCAACTCTTAAAGGAAAGAATTTGCTCCTGAGGAGCAAATTCTTTCCTTTAAGAGTAGACCTCTTTTTTCAGTGGGACTGGGCTTATAGAAAAGCAAACAGGAAGTCCTGAAAGTTGTCTCCCTTTTAGAAAAATCTGCCATGTGTTCCCATTCCCCTTAAAACAGATTTTTCTGCAATTCTTACCAACACATCCATGTGACATCGTGCATTCTGTCATATCTCAAAACTGTTATTTTTTGGATGAAAATTTATGTGATGATTTTCTTATTAATGCCACAAAAATAGTTTGCAGATTCTCATTAGAACTGCCTCAATGAGGTGGTTCTCAAATACCCACAACCTATGTCTTGGAACAGAAAAATCAGATATGGAAATCCATAGTTTTAGCTTGGGATAGAAATTCTGTTCTAAACCTGGTGTTCTTACCCAAAATCGAATATTCTCGCATGTTTGATAAATGCCCTGGTTGAATACGACCTCATATGTGCCGTCGTTAAAGTTGACGTCACAGCATGTTACATGATGTGACTAAACATTCCTGTAGTGTCATCATTATATGGCAGACGTCGGTAACCGAAGTGACTGCAGCATGAAAAATCCGTGCTAAGAAAAGGAGGGTATGCAAGAAAAAGAATCCTATATGGGTGTGAAGGGTGGATAGAAAAATCCGTCCCTCCGGATCACTGGCTGGCATCACCCGGCAAGCCTCGTGATGCAGGGCAGTGACACTTGGGACGGATTTTTACATCCACCCATCACACCCATATAAGTATACCCCTGTAAACCTCAGTTTTCTCTATATAAAGTGGGGCTTACATGGGTGTCCATGATACAGACTTTTTAACATGATCTGTTGATACAGTCTATTCCAAAATGAAGAATCTGCTACTGAGGCATATCCAAAAGAGCTACCAAAGCTGGCAACAACATGTTTAGGTATTTCTTTTCTTTCTTTACTATAACACACCCATGTGCCAAAATGGCATCTTTCTAATCTCTAGAACTAGCCTTTTTCAGGTGAAAATGTTTGATATTTTTTCTGATTTCTATTTCAAATGCAGATTGTGGGAGCTCATTAACCCTTATCTTGCTGTTCACGACAACCCCTATCTTTGCAAACAGTGTAGATCCAGATCAGATGGCTTCTGAAGAAGCCATCTGATCAGGATCTACACTGTTTGGCATTTAGCTTATGAATTTGTAGCAATAAATTACATCAAGTAATTTGATTGGTTGATAGACAGAAATGGGTTTGGCTTAAATTAATATTCAGCAAAATAAGGGTTAATTTGTTTGTTTGATTTGAGGTTTAACGTCCCCGTCAACACTGTAAAGGTCATTTTGGAGATGTTGCTTCCAATTTTGTGGGACTTTTACCCGATATTGAGATGAAATGACATCTCAAGGCCTGCCGCCCAATGAAACCAATAGGGTTTATAAGCATGGACGGGCCGACTCGCACCGCTTTGCCTGGGCAGGCTTAGATCCTCTAAGCAGTTTACCAGTACTCGTGTGCGGGTCGGTTTCAGCTCTGGGTGGAAGCATCATGCAGCCCATCTATTTCTTCAAGCCCCGATGGGCGGGAGCGGAGGGAGCTCATTAAATCAGTCCCAGTGAGAAGTACCCATTATCTCTGTTTTTGGGCATAATGTAAGGAAGATAATGAATACTGTCTTAAGGGGAATGGATACACCTTCAGGGGAGGCAAGTGCTACAGAAGTATTTTTGTCTCCCATGTCAATAGAGGTCAACTCTTAAAGAAATGAATTTGTTCCTGAGGAGCAAATTCTTTCCTTTAAGAGTAGACCCCTTTTTCTGTGGGACAGAGCTTATAGAAAAGCGAACAGAAAGTTCCGAAAGTTGTCGCCTTTTGAAAAATGGCAGAAAAATCTGCCAGGTGTTCTCATTCCCCTAAATAAAGATTATATATATATATTTTTTCATTTTAATATATGATGTGGGTACTTGTTATAAATCACCACATCAAGTGGATTCTAACAAGTATCCACAACATACATTACGCAAACACGCCTATACAAACACATTGCCACCTTTATCGCCGAAAAAGTGAAAATTTTATAATACAAAAATTGTGATATTTTTCTTATTTCTGCTCAAAATAAAGATTGTGGGCACTCGTTAGAACCGCCTCATTGAGGCGGTTCTAATGAATACCCACAATCTATATTTTAGAGCAGAAATAAGAAAAATGTTGAGATTGTGGGTACTCGTTAGAACTGCCTCATTGAGGCGGTTCTAACGAGTACCCACAATCTATATTTTAGAGCAGAAATAAGAAAAATAAGGTATACCCACGGAAACCCCAGTTTTACTATATAAAACTGGGGTTCTAGGGGGTCAAAATTATATAGGCGTGTTTTCGTGATGTCTTTCTAAGCAATAGAAAATTATCTCTTGACTGTCCTGAGTTAAATGATGGGTTCTTACAATACATGGATTTCAATTAATTATTGAATATCATGCCAAAATTATCACCAGACAATAATATCACACACCCTGTCCTTTATTTGAACCATATTTCTGAAAGTGAAAATAAAGCCCTGGGGTTGCTCCACACCCTGCACACCCATTGGGGAGGAGGGTGGGGAAAGGGTTGGGTGAAGGGCAAACGCTGATATGTGCATATTATGATTCAACAGGCCTATGACCTTGTCTGTGAAAGCTAAAGTAAATCTTACCATTGAGGTTGTCATCTTCATCTTCACTAGCACTGTTCTCTGTAAATATTAGCAAACTTCAGGTCACTATTATTAACCCTTATCTTGCTGAATATTCATATAAGCCACACCCATTTCTGTCTATCAACCAATCAAATTACTTGATGTAATTTATTGCTACAAATTCATAAACTGAATGCCAAACAGTGTAGATCCTGATCAGATGGCTTCATCAGAAGCCATGATCTGATCTGGATCTACACTGTTTGCAAAGATAGGGGTTGGTGTGAACAGCAAGATAAGGGTTAATACACATAAACATTTTTAACAGTATTTTTATCATATGACATCGCGTCTGAGAATGTACTAACTGCATGTAATAAATTCCGTAATCCACTAGTGGATTAAATATGCAAATAAGTTAGTTACATGTACCATGTCTTTAACGACGTCACATTTACTAATGACTGAATATTGACATTTTTGAAAAACAATCGTGAATAAAATACGTTTTAAATGTCATATGATAAATAGAATCTTGCATTTGTGCTCATGTATTATTGAATTTATCAAACTCATTGAGGACAAGAAAGCAGTCTGAGGGACAGCCAAACTTTGTATCAAGGCTCAACCTAGTAATCGTCACCTATGACTTTGATCTTGAGTTGGCATGGTTTATTTATAGGTACTGAGAATCAGCTCACTTAGGGGGACATTAGACCAAAGTTTAATGAAAATCCTTCCAGGGGTAAGGGAGATATGGAATGGACACAAAATTCCAAGTTTCAAACTCGTGACCTTCAACTGTAACCTTGAGCTTGAGTTGGCATGGTTTATTTATGTGTTCTGCACATCAGCTCACTGAGGGGGACATTTGACCAAAGTTTAATGAAAGTCCTTTGAAGGGTAAAGGAGATATGGAATGAACACAAAATTCAAAGTTTCAAACTCATGACCTTCCAATATGACCTTGACCTGGTGTCGGCATGATTCATTTATGAACTCTGCACATGAGCCCACTGATTGGGATAATTGACCAAAGTTTAATGAAAATCCTTTGAGGGGTAAAGGAGATCACAAAATTCAAAGTTTTAAACTAGTGACTGTCACCTCGAGTCGGCATGGTTCATTTATGGGTTCTGCACATCAGCTCACTGAGGGGGATAATTGAACAAAGTTTAAGGGGTAAAGTAGATATGGAAGGGACACAAAATTTAAAGTTTAAAACTTGTGACCTTCATGTGACCTTGACATCGAGTTGGAATGGTTCATTTATGGATTCTGCACATCAACTCACTGAGGGGGATAATTGAACAAAGTTTCATAATGAGGATTCTTGTAGGGGTAAAGGAGATATGGAACGGACACAAAATTCAAAGTTTCAAACACTTGACCTTCAGATGTGACCTTGACCTTGAGTCGGCATGGTTCATTTATGGATTCTGCACATCACCTCACTGAAACGAATATTTGACCAAAGTTTAATGAAAATCTTTCCAAGGGTTAAGGAAATATGGATAAGACACAAAATTCAAAGTTTCAAACTCGTGACCTTCAACTGTGACCTTGAGTCGGCATGGTTCATTTAGGGGTTCTGCACATCAGCTCAAAGAGATGAATAAATGACCAAAGTTTTATGAAAATCTATCCAAGGTTTCAGGAGATATGGAGCGGACAAGCAAGTCTTACGGACAGACAGACAGATGGACAGATGGATGGACAGACAGAGGCACAGACGTTCTAATATGTCGGGTTTAAGGGCTATTTCTTTTGTTATTTTCTTTTGTTTGGTTTAGGGGCTAACCTCCTAAACCTTTTATTTACGGAATAAATCTATTATTTACCAATCATTTTCTATCATTTTCTATTGTTGTCCAATCCGGACACTAGCCCCTAAACCTCACATGTTCGCCCGGACAGACAAAGGCCATTCCCATAATCCCCGCTTCGCGGCGGGGGATTAAAAAGGGATGTAATGCTTGGCAAAGCCTCGAATTTTATCCCTTTTCCTTGCCTCATTTAATAAATTCAATAACACATGAACACTCATGTAAGTATAACATGGTTTCTAACACAACACTGTCAAAATATATAGATACACGGACATCAAAAACTAGAAATGTTTTCAGAGGAAAACAATGTCCCCCACCATAAAAATATCTTAAATATCCATTTGGCTTAAATAACTAGGTTAAAGTCACCAAAATGTAAGCTGCAAACAAGCCATTTTTGGCCTTAGCCCAAAATTGACTGTTTTGGGGGCGCTGTGACCTTGAAAAAAAGGTCAAGGTCACCAAAATCTAACCAAATCTACATTTTTTTGTAATGATATATTGTACCAAGTTTGAAGAAAATCAATCAATTCGTTAATGAGCTAAAGTGCAGACAAGCCAATTTTTGGCCCAAAATTGACAGTTTTTGGAAGCCTATGACCTTGAAAAAAAGGTCAAGGTCACCAAAAACTAATCAAATCTGTGGTATGTTGCAAAGATATATTGTACCAGGTTTGACTAAAATCAATCAATTCCTTAATGAGATAGAGTGCAATCAAGCCAGTTTGGGCCCAAAAATGACTGTTTTTGGGTCGCTGTGACCTTGAAAATGAGGTCAAGGTCACCAAAATCTAATCAAATCTGTGGTATTTTGTAATGATATATTGTACCAAGTTGACTACAATTAATCAATTCGTTAATGAGATAGAGTGTAGACAAGCCATTTTTGACCCAAAAATGACTGTTTTTGGGTCACTGTGACCTTGAAAATGAGGTCAAGGTCACCAAAATCTAATCAAATCTGTGGTATGTTGCAATGATATATTGTACCAAGTTTGACTAAAATCAATCAATTCCTTAATGAGATAGAGTGCAGACAAGCTGTCTTTGGCCCAATGAGTGTTTTTGGGTCACTGTGACCTTGAAAATGAGGTCAAGGTCATCATGACCTAAACGACTGTTATCCTCATCATAGTGATGTGCGTATGCAAGTTTGGTCAAAATCCATCCGTAGGTTCAGGAGAAAAAATGCTTCAAACAGGCTACGCCGCTGCCGCCGAAACAGGATCCGCACCAAAAAACAATATGTCCCCCTCCCCTCTGGTAGGGGACATTATATAACGATAATACAAGTAAATGGTCTAATCGCTTTTTAAGTATATAAAACAATGATAAATGCATGTTGTTTCTGGCAGAAATTGATGCATGCACCGCAATCCTGTTATAACACTGTTCTTTATAAAAACGGTTTTAAATGCGAAGTTAAGGGGAATGACTACACCCTCAGGGGAGGAAACTTCTTCAAATGTAATTTTGTCTCCTATGTCAACAGGGGTCCACTCTCAAAGGAAAGAATTTGCTCCAGAGGAGCAAATTCTTTCCTTTAAGAGGAGACACCTTTTTCCATGCAATACAGCTTATAGAAAATTGAACAGGAAGTCCCAAAAGTTATCACCCTTTGAAAAATGGCAGAAAAATCTGCCAGATGTTCCCTTCCCCTTAAATGATGGTTTCTACAATGTGTTGATTATATAGGAAAATGACCATAAACGGTTAATTTAAACCTTTGTTTAGATATAATACATTTGTATAAGTTAACTAACATGGTTCTGAGCTGGACCTCAGCAATAGTGTTATTCAGCAGAACTTAAATGGCTGTTATCCACGGCTGAGTCGAACCTGTTCTTGATTCCCTTGGGGATTTCTCTATGAAAGAAATGGTGAGGGAAAATGTAGGATATTTTGGTCTTATCTTGCAAGTGTATGCTGTATGTGCTTATTAGAATCGCCTCAATGAGGTGATTCTAATAAGTATACACAGCATTCATTTATATTATAGAACATCTAAAAGTCTCAAATTTATTCCTGTTTCACCCTCAGAGGCTAAAACTACCCTGTCTTGGACAGATTTTCAAGTCAGTGATAGTCAGGTGGTCTCTAGCATTGAAAAGCTACTGCGCTTTATAACTTTAGGTCAGCTGATAAGCATTAAACCGCATGAGCTATCCTAATTGCAATAACTTTTTACTATTAATGAGACTTTCACCTACCTGATAATTCCTTCACTAGTGAAGACATGGCACCTGTGATTGAATCTGCTGCGACTAGAAGATCGTTTCTCAAATTCCGCACATTTAAAGCTGCACTTGATGGCTGACTAAATGCCGTGTGAACTTCTCCTTCGAGTCCCGACAACATGGAAGATTCCATTGCCGGATTATTCGGAGCTGGAGGCGGTAGACTAGATTTGTGAGGTGTGTATATTTGATAAATCTCAGAACTGTGATTTGATACGGCATTAAGTGGCACATTTGATCGCACCGGTGTTATATAGTCTAAATTTGAGTTTTTGTTTTCTACTGGTGCTACAGATCGTCCAGGTATGGCAGTTTGTACAGGAATATTTGTTGGAGATAAGCTAAAACTTCTAGGGCTGTCTTGCGGAGTTGATCTAGGAGAGGTAGCCTGACTCTGAAAAAATACCGTAAAAATCCGAAAAATTCTGACACTTTAAGGTCTTGCTGTAATTCTCCTTAAATGCTGACAAATTTGTTTCACAATCCTCAAGGACTCCAAAAGATACTGACAGAATGGCAAACAAGGAAGACCCTGATCAGACTGCTCCTCCAGGACTGTTTGTTTAGGCCTATCTGTCCTAATACTTCAGATCATTACGGCAGACATTAGACAAGCCATGACAAGCAGAAAGTGCTCAACAAGGATTCAAATCAACCTGTGTTATCTTGCTTGAAGAAATATATGGCTGCATGATGCTTTCATGCAGAGCTGAATCCAGCCCGCACACTAGTACTGGTAAACTGCTTTGAGGATCTAAGCCTGTCCAGGAACCGCGGTGCCAGGCGTACCGTGCATGCTAATAAACCCTATTGGTTTCTTTGGGCGGCAGGGCTTGAGATGTCATTTCATCTCAATGTCGGGTAAAAGTCACACAAAATTGGAAGCAACGTCTACAAAATGACCTTTACAGTGTTGACGGGGATGTTAAACCTCAAATCAAATAAACAAATCTCTCTCAGATAGATTATGCAGCCTACACAGTCTGTGTGAAGAATATTTGGATAACCAGGCATAACCAGGCATCTAAACAGAGCACAGCAAAGACTCGTATCAGACTGTGAACCTAGGTGCACAGTCTGATCAGAGTCTTTGCTGGGAAGTTTGGTTCTCTAATTACTTGTTTCTTTGTATGTGGTCAGGTTTAAACACAGTCCCTGTCAACACTATTTAGGTCATTTAAGAGACATTGCTTTCATTTTTTGGGGGGACTTTTACCTGACATTGAGATGAAATGATCTCAAGCCCTACTGCCCAAAAGAACCATTAGGGTTTAAGGGATGGTCCAACTCCCACAACTTTGCCCAGGCATGCTTAGACCTTCACAGCCGTTAACCAGTACTTAAGTGTTCAGTGGTTTCACCTCAGTGATGAAGCACCATGCAGTTCAATCCATTTTTTCAAACCCCGATTGATGGGGCAACCTCTAATTTCTTGTACCTGGATTCTTTCACAAGTCATGGTCAGCAGACACTGAATTAGAAATGGGCTTCCAGAGTTAAAGCAAACTAATGCTGCAGGAGGAATGCAGACCACTACAGCCCTCTACTTGATGCAGAAGCAATTAACAATTATTTTGTTTGCCCCATCATGTGTCAGTATAGCTAAACATGTGTGTTTTATCAACTAAACACATGTAATATGATAGACTAGTGTACAAAAATTAGCATTAAATGTTCTATAAATTATTCTATTAATTAGCATTAACACATCCAACTGTTTTTTCATCCATCTGTAAACCCTTTACAGGTACAACCAAAATGTTGCTATAAAAGATCTGCATGTTTGTTTGATTGTTTGTTTTGAAGCTTAACAGCCTAGTCAACACTATTTACCGGTAAGTCAGACAAGCGGGTCAGTTTACCTAGCCAACTTTTCCTGGACAGGCTAATATATAAGCGATCAATCAATGCAGTACATTCTTTCAACGGAAACTGACAACTGTACTTCTTGAATCAGCCAAAGAGAAAGAATGCTGCAGGCCCGGGAGGTATCAAACCTGTGACCTACAGGCTTGCTATAATCTGTATGTATTCCTATTTTCATACCTTCAATAACTTCATCAGTGATTCTAGCTGCATCACCAGATCTTTACGACTCTCTTGAAGAGCCTGCATTCTGTTTTCCAGTTCGTCTTTCCGTTGCCGTAACAACCTCAATTCCGCCATCAGTGTAGGATTATATTGGGCCTCTGCTGTGTTTCTGGCATGGACCTCTTGCTCTAGTCTCAGTCTCTGTATCTCATGCATTATCTCTCTATATAAGACAAAGGATAAAATATGTTAATCTTTTGTCCTGTTGAATAAATCTACAATACCCATTTTTGAGAAACAACCAATCAAATTACCTGATGTAATTTATTCCTTGAATGACAAACAATGAAGCTGCAGATCAGATGGCCACTCCAAAAGCCTGTTCGTTTTCTGTAAGCCCTGTCCCACTAAAAAGGGGTCAACGCTTAAAGGAAAGAATTTGCAAATTATTTCCTTTAAGAGTTGACCCTCAGGAGCAAATCCCTTAAAGCAATTAAATCCAAATCCTGTCCATTGATTTGGATTTACACTGTTGCAAAAGTAGAGGATATCCTGGTTTAGTTTAACAAGGATCTAAGCAAAAGTAGAGCATATCCTGGTTTAGTTGAACAAGGAAAAATAGAGCATATCCTGGTTTAGTTGCACAAGGATCTAAGCAAACGTAGAGCATATCCTGGTGTAGTTGAACAAGGACCTAAGCAAAAGAAGAGCATATCCTGGTTTAGCTGAACAAGCAAAAGTAGAGCATATCCTGGTTTAGCTGAACAAGCAAAAGTAGAGCATATCCTGGTTTAGTTGAACAAGGATCTAAGCAAAAGTAGAGCATATCCTGGTGTAGTTGAACAAGGATCTAAGCAAAAGAAGAGCATATTCTGGTTTAGCTGAACAAGCAAAAGTAGAGCATATCCTGGTTTAGTTGGACAAGGATCTAAGCAAGCATTCTAACTTTTTACAATATACATGTGTGTCCATTTTCTGATTTTGTATAAAGGCTTTACTACTACCATATTTACCATATGTATTCGGACAGACAGGCCTGAGCAAACAGTGTAAACCCAGATGAGATGCCACAGAATGCGGCATCTCATCAGGGCTTACACTGTTTTGACACTCATTAGCTATCTTAAGCTACAACATCGGGTAGTTAATTGTACTTGTTCAAATTTTAGAGCAAGACTTATGGTAAGGAGGTGAGGTGTCCGAATATTTAGGGTAAATACAGTATATTGAGTTTATCGTTATATCTGAGAAATCACTATGCTAAATGCTTGCAAGAAATGGGATGAATATGAACATACACTATTGACAGTGGTGGGCAGATCTTGCAGAAACTGTGTCACATTATGATAACACATCTGTGTGAAATAGTGCATTCTTTCATACCTCCAAAATGATATTTTTTTCTAATGAAAATTTGCAATATTTTTCTTACTTATACTCCCAACATAGGTTTTGGGTGCTCGTTAGAACCGCCTCATTGAGGCGGTTCTAACGAGTACCCACAACCTATGTCTTGGAGCAGAAATAAGAAAAATAATGCATACACCCGTAAAAGCCAGTTTTCTCTATAATTATAAAGTGGGGCTTACGGGGGTCTTCATTTCACGGACTTGTTAATGCGGTGACCCACCATGTGCTACAGAAAATTTTTGAGCAGATGGCAATCTAATTTTTTTTAATTAACCCATAAAATGCCAATCGCGACAACTGTCATTTGCTTTGTCATCTGCCGGTTACTTTAAAAGTCATTTTTGCGGACAGTGTGAACCCAAATCAGACTGCTCCTCTAGGAACAGACTGATCATGGTCCACATAGTTTGTCTGTGTGCAAAAATATTTTTAAAAAGTTTGCAAAAAGATCAGCAGATGACATAAGCAGACAATATTTACAGATGTAGTTTTTCTCGGCGTCTCAAGGGTTAAAAAGAAAACAAGAGACCCATGGTCCACTATGCTCATCACAGGTCAAATGAGAGAAATGAGCTCCGGCCCCTGGCTGTCATGTTTTTCAACAAACCATTGTGGCTGGAAAAAACTACATAGAGGTCCACCTAAAGATCAATGATGCCAAAGTATTTAAAACCTAAAGCCATAGGCTACAACGGTGCCAGAAAAATCCACTGGTTTGCCTTTTACCTATACAAATGCCAAAGTGGTGGAATTTGACTTTGACTTAAAACAAGTCAGGTAAACCAAAATTTGAACAAACTTGTTTGGGCAAATTTCTTCAACAAAGCATACCAAGTTTGAAGATCATGGGCCTTTCCATTCCTGAAATAAGAACTTCAAAAACTTTTTACCAAATATGGGCATGATCATGTGACTCAGATCCTATAAATAAATGTTTGCAACCATACTGCTGCTCTAAATTAAATGTGGTTTCAATCTGTTCAGCAGATTCCATGATGAAGAAGTTAAAAATACAGAATCTGTTCAAGTCTGGAAAAGGGTATGTACTTTGACCATTAATTTTTGTAAAATTTCATTTAGCTGATCTTAACCCTTATCCTGCTGAACAGATTTGTTTGTTTGATTTGAAGTTTAACGTCTCTGTCAACACTATAAAGGTCATTTTGGAGATGTTGCTTCCAATTTTGTGGGACTTTTACCCAACATTGAGATGAAATTGCATCTCAAGCCCTGCCATCCAATGAAACCTATAGGGTTTACAAGCATGGACAGGCCGACTCGCAGAATAAATTAATATATCAACAATCATTTATCCACCAATCAAATTACTTGATATAACATATTTGTTGAATTCACAAACTTCATCATCACGAAAACACGCCTATATAATTTTGACCCCCTTGAACCCCACTGGGGTTTGCTGGTGGTAAACCTAGGAAAATATCATAATTTTTCATCTCAAAATTTTCCTTTTCTGGTAATAAAATTTACAATGTATTTTTATAGGTTTTTTTTCGTAATGAACAAAGAGTGTATATCCTGATCAGATCTGATGTAGATCTACACTGTTTGCAAAGGTAGAGGCTGTGGTGTTCTGCCTGACAAGGGTTAAGACTATGATTACCGTATTTATCCTAAGTATTGGGACAGATAAGCCTAAGCAAAGTATGCAGACCCAGATACTGCTCCTTAAGGAGCAGTCTGATCAGGGTCTACACTGTTTGCTATTCTGTCTGCAACTTTTGGACTCCTCACTAGATCATGAAACAAATTTGTTGAAATTTTAGGAGAATTACAGCAAGTCCTCAAAGTGTTCGTATTTTTAGGATTTTTACGGTATATCCCGATCAGATCTGATCTGGAACTACACTGTTTGCAAGGGGAGAGGCTGTGGTGTTCTGCCGGATAAGGGTTAAGACTTTGATTACCTGTTTTTCTGTTCCAGCTGGGCTATCAATTCTCTCTGGGCTTTATTTGTGTCCAAAGAAAAATTCATCTCAGCTGGGCTCCTTGCCTGAAAATAGATATAAGCAAACTTCTTTACAACACTAATTGCATTTTGAATATAACACTGTTATGGATTTCTGAAGATGAATCCTAAAAATATATAGATTATACAGAAAAATGACCATAAATGGTCATTTTTCTATATAATCTATGATTTTTTAATGTAAAAAAGTTGCTTTAATAAGAAGGTTTCTGCTCTGGATCCTAAAAACGGTGTTATGAAGAGGCTTTTGTGTATGTGTTTTACAGCCAAATTTTTTTATTTATTTTTTTTTTCAAAAATTTTCACCTGAAAAATGTAAGGTTTAGAAACATGGAAATAGTATTAAATCACAAGGGTGTTTTAACCCATCTCATTCTAAATGGAATCTTCCACCCTATGCACAGGAGGCATCCATTTCAAAATTTAGGTTTACCAGGTTGAGTTGATTCCAAAAATTGATTTAACAAGATGCGTCTGTGGAACACGAACAATTCCCTGGCCCAAACTCAATTTTTTCTTTAAAGTACGTCACAGGTCAAGTTCAAGGTCACAGGTCAAATTGTTTTGTATGAGTGGGGAGCCCTTGTCAAATGGAACATAATATGCTAAATAAGAAGGCTCTATCTGCAAGGTCACTGGTCATGAGTGGGAAGCCCTTGTCACAAGGAACCTACATGCCAAATATGAAGGGTCTATCTGAAATGGTTCAATGTTATGACCAATGTTAATCACTTCTTTAAAGTAGGTCATAGGTCAAAGTCAAAGGTCTAAATTTTTTTGTGTGTGAGAAGCACTTGTCACAAGGAACCTACGTACATGCCAAATATGAAGGCTCTAAATGCAAAGGTTCAAAAGTTTTGACCAATGGTAATTTTTTCTTTAAAGTAGGTCACAGGTCAAATTTATTGTATAGATGGGAAGCCCTTGTCGCAAGGAACCTACATGCCGAATATGAAGGCTCTATATGAAATGGTTCAAAAGTTATGACCAATGGTAATTTTTCTTTGAAGTAGGTCACAGGTCAAAATCAAGGTCACAGATCAAATTTTTTGTATGTGTGGGATGCCTTTGTCACAAGGAACCTACATGTCAAATATGAAGGCTCTTTCTCAAAGGTTGAAAGTTATGAACAATGTTATTTTTTCTTTAAAGTAGGTCACAGGTCAAGGTCACAAGTCAAAATTGATTGTAAGAGTGTTATGACAAATGTTATTTCTTCTTTAAAGCAGGCCACAGATCAAAGTCAAGTCACATTTGTATGAGTGGGAAGCCTTTGTCACAAGGAACCTACATGTCAAATATGAAGGCTCTTTCTCAAAGGTCCAAAAGTTATGACCAATGTTAACCCTTGTTCTGCTGAGCCCGGATATGCCTTTTCTTTGAAACAATGTAGATCCAGATCAGATGGCTTCTGAAGAAGCCATCTGATCAGGATCTACATTGTTTGTCATTCAGATTGTGAATTTGTTGTCTGTATAATCTATATATTTTTAGGATTCATCTTAAATCATATAGAATTCAGTTTAGTCGCACCCATTTCTGACTTGGAATCAATCAGATTACTTGATGTAATTTATTGCTGCAAAGTCATAAACTGAATGCCAAACAGTGTAGATCCTGATCAGATGGCTTCTTCAGAAGCCATCTGAAAGCCATCTGATCTGGATCTTCACTGTTTGCAAAGATAGGGGTTGTCATGAACAGCAAGATAAGGGTTAAGCAATCAACTTGTGGAATACAACAGGAACAGCAAATTTAGTGGGAGGTAATGAATATTGCAAAGGGAGGTAATAAACATGGTCCAAGTGACACAAATGATTTTATCTTCAAACAAGCGCAGCTTTATAACCTGACAACTAAAGGCTTTAATATGTAATATAACTTAATCAATCTGTCCAACTATGCAGAGAATTGTCAAGCTGATTGTGGGCCAGATTAAAATTTGATTATTGTGCAAGAAATTTGTCTCTTAATCTTGTTCTTTTTTCTGTTATTTTTGCTTCTCTTGAAAAAGGCATGTCTTGCATTAGACTTCTAACCTCTAAATCCACAGGCCCATATACAGTTGTTCAAAGCATAGTATCTCATGACACTGAAAGTCTGATTAAAAAATCCCTGCTTAAGGTGCGATTCGAATCCTGGCCACTCGGCTGAAAGTCAAAAATGCATGTCTTGCATTAGACTTCTAACCTCTAAATCCACACGCCTATATACAGTTGTCCAAAGCAAAATTTTTCATGACATTGAAAGTCTGATTAAACAAGATGATCACTAAAGGTGATGAATGCCCCGCCATATGCCTCATTAGATGAGTAATGTGTTTGACATATGCAGTACACAGGCACACATTCTAATTGAACTATAAACTGCCCGCGCACGCTTTCTCCAAATAACATATGGCCAAAATGTTTAAGTTGTTCAAGGGGACATAATTCTGCAATAAGTGGCTGGATCAGAATCTTGTTTCCTTTATGAACATGCTCAATGCATGTGTGAACTGTTTTGCATGTTTCAAATACTGAAGGAGGAGTTGCGGAGACACAAACAGTACAATTTAACCTCCTATGCTACACTTGACCTCTAAGTATGACAAAAAAATCTGCAATTTTTGCGTCCGAATTTGGGGATGGGTGTACAATATTAGAGCATGGGCATTTAACCAATTTAGTACCAGAAACCCCAAATCGGGTACCGTGGCAAACAGTGCAGGCCCAGATCAGATGCCATGCGGAACGCGATGTCTGATCAGGGCCTCCACTGTTTGCTAAAAGTTCAGTCATTTTCCAAATAAATTTTGATAAAAACACAACCTGACACCCCTAAATTTCGAAATTAACTCCAGCTATATTTAAGGAGGAAAATTCCATTTGGTAGAAGAAGGGTTAATAGAATTTTTACCAATATTTCTGCTCCAAATATAGATGGATGCTCAGTATAACTGCCACAGTGAGGTACTTTTGATAAGCACCCACAATCTGTCATCATGTGTAGAATCAAGAAAACTGGCCTATGCTTTTCATTCAATAATGACCAGAACATCTATATAATTCTGACCCCCTTGAACCCCGCTTTTATATAGAAAAACTGGAGTTTTCTTTATTTCTACTGATACTGCGTCGGTCTCATTTAACCATTACCGCAGGTGTACATTTCATACACTCAAGGTTTGCAGGATGAAAGCCTACACAGTAATCATGTAATTACGGTAGGGATCTTTAACCTGCACAGGGGATGGTTCTCCCTGCACAGGGGGCCTCAAGTTAACGTCCTGATCAGAAGGACGGTGCACTTTATGACATTCATCCCTGCAAATGATGCCAATGGAGCGTGTTCGGACACTGAAATTTTATTGCTGCTGCCGGGGATCGAAACCCGGGACCTCTAGCATCAGAGGCAAGTGCACTAACCACGGAGCTATCCCTGCCAAGTTTACAGGGGTAAACCTTATTTTTCTTATTTCTGCTCTAAAATATAGATTGTGGGTATTCTTTGGAACTGCCTCACTGAGGTGGTTCTAAATGAGGTGGTTCTAATGTGTACCCACAATCTAAATTTTGCACAGAAATCAGAAAAATATTGCAATTTTTCGTTTTTTTAGCTGCTAAAATTTACAGCATGTTTTCGTATTATTAACCCTTGTCATGCTGAGCCTGGATATGCCTTATTTTCCAAACAATGAAGATCCAGATCAGATGGCTTCTGATGAAGCCATCTGATCAGGATCTACATTGTTTGCCATTCAGATTGTGAATTTGTTGCAATAATTTGCATCAAGTAATCTGATTGGTTGATAATCGGTAGTGGGTGTGGCATATATAAATATTAAGCAGGTCAAGGGTTAATGAGATCATTGGGGTAGCCCCTATGTGCTTATAGCGCCCGGTTACCTTAAAAACCAGTTCAGTCAATGAGATCATTTCTATAGTCTGCAGTCTCATAAGCTGACAAAATTCATACCTCATACTTTGTATCCCTGGACAGACAGAGATAATTAAGTCTCTTTATTCAATCAATTAAGTAATTCAAGATGTCTAATTTCCACATACCATCATTCCAGCAGGACAAACAGGGAAATTATAGAATCAATATGATCAATCATTTCTCTTTTATCTTCTAAACGTTATAGATAATCCTAATAAATGACACAAAGAGACGACATTATGCGGCATATCAATAATATAAATAAGGCTCATTACGCAAACACGCCTATACAAATACATTGCCACCTTTATTGCTGAAAAATGAAAATTTTAAGATGAAAAATTGTGATATTTTTCTAATTTCTGCTCAAAATATAGATTGGGGACACTCGTTAGAACCGCCTCATCGAGGCGGTTCTAAAGAGTACCAACAATCTATATTTTAGAGCAGAAATAAGAAAAATAAGGTATACCCCAGAAACCCCAGTTTTACTATATAAAAGTGCGGTTCAATGGGGTCAAAATTATATATGTGTGTTTTCGTGATGGCATTTGGAAGCCTAAATGCTAGCTGCTTACATAAAAGTAAACAATGAGGGACATGTCAATGACACCACAGCCAGTCTTGATAGCTCAGTTGGGTGGGCATCTGACTGATATTAATCTGTCGATTCTTTCATATTTTCAATGGTCAGTCTCTCCCTTCACATCACGAAAACACACCTATATAATTTTACCCCCTTGAAATCCACTTTTACATTGTAAAACTGGGGTAAATTGCAGGGGTATACCTTTTTTTTCTTATTTCTGCTCTAAAATATAGACAGTGGCTACTTGTTAGAACTGCCTTGATGAGGCGGTTCTAACCAGTACCCATAATCTAGTGTTTCAGCAGAAATAAGAAAAATATCATAATTTTTCATCTTAAAATGTTCCTATTTTCGGTTGTAAAATTGACAATGTATTTGTGTAGGCGTGTTTTTGTAATGCCTGATTGAAGAAGGGCAGTTTTCAGTTTCTGGCTGAAAAATGGGCACTGTACTGGTTAACCACCTATCATTTAGGCAGACTGTTCAATTTGATATGTTACATGACCATGTTCTGAAAACTTTGATTTTTGACCCCCTGGGGCCCCTCCCCCTGGCCCTGCCTCAAGGGGTGGGATCAAAATTCTGAAAGTGTCATGCACCGCCTGAAGTTGTATCCACTCCCCTTAATTTACTTTCACTATTCCGCTATTCCAGGGCACTAGCTCAACCCTTCCCAGGTACTGAATGAGCTGGTTAACCCTTATCTTGCTGTTCATGACAACCCCTATCTTTGCAAACAGTGTAGATCCAGATCAGATGGCTTCTGAAGAAGCCATCTGATCAGGATCTACCCGGTTTGGCATTCAGTTTATGATTTTCTAGCAATAAATTACATCAAGTAATTTGATTGGTTGATAGACAGAAATGGGTGTGGCTTAAACGAATATTCAGCAAGATAAGAGTTAACTGCAAACACATAATATACAAGATAAGTTTGGGTTAAGGGGTATCTGTAGTAAAGAGGGCACCGGCCTTGCCAAGAGTGCGGCAAAGAGAGGTCATCAATCATGAATTATTTTAGAACACAGTCTCCATGAACTCTGATGCACTTTAAGGGGAATGGGAACACCCTCAGGGGAGGCAATTCCTGCAAAAGTATTTTTGTCTCCCATGTCAATAGGGGTCAATTCTTAAAGGAAAGAATTTTCTCCTTTAAGAATATAGACCCCTTTTTCAGTGGGACAGGGTTAATAGAAAAGCAAATAGGAATTCCCGAAATTTGTCTCCCTTTGGAAAATGGCAGAAAAATCTGCCAGGTGTTCCCATTCTCCGTAAGCCCATCCAAGAAGGCTGCAGCTTGAGCTACAAGATACTCTGAGACCGGATCATTGACGTCACCATCACATTGAAAGTGGTGACCATGCATGTGGGATTTCAGTTTTGGGGGAAAAGGTGAAAGTCGAGACAATACACACTGTCGGGAAACAAACTCCGTGGTAGCTATCATTTGTGCTTACGTCACACGTTAGGAAGTTTGTTCGGGTGAGATTTGTGTTCGGAAAACAGGTATTTTCATTTCTTTCTTCAAAACCTTCCATTGGAGAAATTTGACACGTAGCGCAGTAGGTGACGCATAAATTTCCATTTCTTTGGCTACTTTCATTATATTTGTGCTTACCATGGTTACCGAGATCACTTGGGACAAAACACCGAAAAACTGACTGTTAGCGAACACGGACAGTTCAAGAAAATCCTTTTTTTTCATAGCCCACAGAAGAAAAGTTCTGAAAACAGGTTCGCTTTGAAGCACCGTGGTCACTTACCTACACCCATCCCTTTTACAGCAGCAGAAAATCCCTCGTCAAAGTGTTGGAAGAGAAAAATATAATAGAATGATAGCGTGCACGGACATCGGCCAGGAGCAAATTGAGATAGCTTCCACGGACGATTTTACAAACACGCTTGATATGCATATCTTCTCTCTTTTTAGCTACACGGAGTTCGTTTTCTCAATGGGATAAACTTGTTTATAAATATATATATATTCAAAATTAGAGTAAATTGTTTAACAAAAACAAGGTTTCATTTTTTTCTCTAAACGAAGATTTCTATCGTGTCAGTTGCTTTCTAGTTCAATGAGCAAAGCGACTCGCCAGTTGTTCAGAGTGGTTCAGCGATGTTCCATTTGACTCTACGAAGAGTGACTTCCGAAAATTGAAGGGGGTCAGTATTTTAAATCTACAACAGGTCTACAATAAAAGCGAGTGTTTTCTTTACGTAACCACATTTTTATCTTCACTGTAGCTGTTGTTGTGCCATGTGGCAGCCGTAAAAAGTCGTCCCGTACATCATCATAGTGCAGATTAATCTTCTGTTCCTTTGGGATAATTGAGTTCATGTAGAGGGCTTATTTATCTATACTGCAGCTGCTGTTATGCCGTGTGTCGGCCGTACAAAGTCTCCCTGAACATCATCATAGTGCAGATTATATTTTCTGGTCCTTTGGGAACATTGAATTCATTTAGAATATTTTTTTTAAAATAGAGTTCTGCTTAAGTCTGTGCTAGAGGGCGTGGCTGTTGTTGCACATTTCAGTACTGGTCATGAACAGACTCAATAAAACCAGGACTTTTACCCGACATTGAGATGAAAATACATACCAAGGCGTGCCGCAAAATGAAACCAATAGGGTTCATATGCATGGATGGACGCCACCATTTTCCTGGGCAAGCTCAGGAACTCTAAGGGGTTTACCGGCACTCGTGTGCGGTCGGTTTCAGCTCTGCGTAGAAGCATCATGCAACCCAAACTATTTCTTCTAGCCCCTATTGGCGGGACCGGAGCCACTTCTTATAACTTACCATAATACATGTACATGGGTGTCAGCTATTGATCAATATTTAATTGCAGAATATGGTAAACCCCTATAAGGTTTAACAGCTATAAATGCCAACTCACTACAGAAGTGGTATAATTCCACCTCCTTGTTTACATAATTTGATAATCAAACTTGTAGAATAGTTCGACCTGTTTCATTGTATCCTGTAGGCAAACCCCAACCCGCCCATCAGGGCTTGAAGAAATATATGGGCTGCATGATGCTCCCACGAAGACCGGAAATCGACCGCACAAGAGTACTGGTAGACCGTTTAGAGGATCTAAGCCTTCCCAGGTAAAGCGGTGCGAGTCAAACCTCCATGCTTATAAACCATATTGGTTTCACTGGGCAATAGGGACTCAGATGTCATTTCATGTCAGTGTCGGGTAAAAGTCCCACACATTTGGAAGCAACGTCTCCAAAATGACCTTAACAGTGTTGACTGGGACGTTAATCCTCAAATGAAACAAACAAACCAAACGCTCGTATACTACAGTACTAATTGTGTTAACTATCCTCTGTGTATTGTTATTATTATTATTATTACGTTTGTTGTTGTCACCCCTGGGGAGGGGTCAATTTGTGTCGTCTCCAAGAGAAAGGCAGAAAAGAGACAACATATATTGTAGAGGTGATAAAAATGAGGGAAAAATGGAGAAAGAGGAACATCAAAGAAAGCACAGAAACAGAAGAAATACAAACATTTCCATCTACTCTTACCTGCCACCCACGCCTATCGGGGCTGGAAGAAAGATGTGCTGCATGATGCTTCCACGCAGAGCTGAATCAGACCACATAACATGAGTCGGACCATCATTGCTTATAAACCAATTGGTTAAAGTGGGCAACATGGCTTGAGATGTCTTTTCATCTCAATGTCGGGTAAAAGTCCCACAAAATTGGAAGTACCGTCTCCAAAATGACCTATACAGTGTTGACTGGGACGATCGAACTGTAAAACCATTATTAGCGGGACGACCAGGTGACAAAGGACGCCTCACCCAATTACCCGCCAAAAATACGGCAGAATATCATATGTAAGTTTGACTCGAAGGAGGCTTTACCCCAACCTTACAGTCAGATAAGGAGCTAAATTCTTCTCTTCGCCACGCACAGACACACATGTACGTTGGGAGAGCCTCTTTCCTACGTACAGATGCACACGTAGAGAGAGAGAGAGAGAGAGAGAGAGAGAGAGACGAATAAGAGTGTAATGTGAATTGATATATACAAGTACTAAATATACTTATTTCGACATCCTTTTTCGCCCCCGCCCATCGGGGCTTGGCGACATAGAAAAGGCTGCATGGTGCTTCTACGCAGAATTGTAAACCGCTTAGCAGGACGTTAAGCATCAATTCAAACAAACAAAATCGACATCCTTATCAATGTATCTTGCAGGTAAACCCCAGCCACTCGTGGAATTCAGTTATAATGCCCTATTGGTAGGACACAATGTGTACCGTTTAAAAAATTTCGGACTGTCGCCGACAGATTCGTGTTTAAAACAAGAGGGCAAGGTGGGGGGGGGGGGGGGGCTGATGCGCTCACCTGAGTGTCACCGTCTCTAGTACATTCTATGTTTTGCTCTGGTGGCCATCTTGTTCATCAGAGCGGAACGATTTTAGCTATTTTGGAATGGAGTCACCTAGGCAACTTTCCTGTGAAGCTTGAATCAAATTGGCCCGAGGGTTAAGGAGGAGTTCGCGTTTGAGTCAAATTTACAATGTTTTTTCTATGTTTAGCTCTGACGGCCATTATGCTCATCGGAGCGGAACCGTTTTAGTTTTTTTTGTTAAGTGTAACCTAAGCAACATTTCTATGAAGTATGATTGGAATTGATCCAAGTGTACAGGAGGAGTTGTTCAATTTTTAGCTCTATCGTATTGTTCATCAGAGCGGAATCATTTTAGCTTTTTTGGTAGGGAGCCACCTAGGCAACATTCCTGTGAAGTTTGAATCAAACTGGGTTTATGAGGAGTTCGCATTTAAAGCAAATTGTTGACGACGCACGACGGACATTCACTGATCACAATACCTCACCATGAGCACTTCGTGCTTAGGTGAGCTAACAAAAAGGAATATTTGTATCGCTTATCGCCACCTTTTCAGAATCTTATCTCAATTATCTATTTTTTCCGGATCAACACTATTTTGGTCATTTGGATTTGGGGGGAAATCAGATGAAATGACACCTGAAGCACTGGTGTCCACTGACATTGTTTGTTTGTATTGGAGTTTAACGACCCAGTCAACACTATTTAGGTCATTTTTGAGCCGGTCAATTTACCTATCAAGTTGAGCAGTTAACCAGTAAAGTACACATTATTTCGCCAGAAACTGACAAACCACCTTCTTGAATCAGCAGAAGGGACAGAATGAACGTAGAAAAGATTTCATGATCAATCTCCACGAAAGAATGTTTCCGACCCTGACAGGTATCGAACCCGTGTCCTCATGATCACAAGACAGAAGCGCATGATAACTATCAAATAGTCGGAAGCCGTTTTGGGAAATTAAGTGCTACTCCAATGTCTTTAGAGAGAATGTTTAGATCGTATTCAGAAATTGGTTAGACGTAAACCGATAGATACCTGTAACTGTGCTCTCCTTGGTAACTGAAAACAGTCAGGACAAAGAATCAAGGAAAACTTGTTCCAGATGTTATCAGTTACCGTGGCGAGAATAGAGATAATAAAACAATGATAAAAAAGAAATTTATTTTTTAACCTCTCTAATATATTACTAATATATTAAAGAAAAACTATCTCCTAATACTAGTGACACACGAAGACCCTTCCGAATGTGTGTCATCGAGAGTCGCTCAGCATGTCTTACAGTCTGGGAGGTCGTTTGATGAATTAGATATCGGAACGCAAAGTTTTTAATAATGTTGAATCAACATGTCGCCCGAATGCCACTATCAAGTTCCACCTGAATCTAACATAATTCTGGATATGTCGAAAATGTGAATTTTACGCCAGAAGTGCGAACGTACAGACGGAAAACGGACAGCAGACCACAGCATATGCTGACCTGACCGATGCTCTGATCGAAATGATAGCTTCCACGGACAAGATTTGAAATGATAGCTTCCACGGACAAGATCTGAAATGATAGCTTCCACGGACACGAGTTAAACTAGCTTCCACGATCATGAGTTTCATAAACAAAATGCACGTATTAGTGATTACTGCTGCTAGTTATATATAATCAACATTGGCCACCGTGGCCTAGTGGTTAAGAGCGCGGACTCTTGATCATCAGGTCTCTCACCGCTGTGGTTCGAGCTTCGCTCGGGTCACATGTGAGACACCAAGTTCTGCAACGGAAGGTCAGGTGGTTTTTCTCCGGGTACTCCCGTTTTCGTCCACCTCTGATTAACGATCGGCCCGATATGTGTGAAATAATCTTGAAAGGGCCGTCAAACAAATAGAAATATTAGCATATATTTATTTACCCTTTTTAATTGTAAAATTATTTATTGCAACCACGGAATATCATCCAGTAGTGTGTCACTACTGTGATAGTTTATCGGAGCCCTTCAGGTCTAAGTGGCCAAGCACTTCTAAATGTTTGACGGATTGTTACGACATATCGAGTTTCTGAAAGATGAATGTTAGTTTAAATGCACCTCTTTTCATTTCAGTTATGGCACGGAAGAAGCCTTCCCTGACGTTGTACAAGGCCAAAAATGAAAAAAAAGGAAACGCAAGAGATGTGGTGTTGCTTTTTGTATGAGCAATGTGAAAAACAATGTTCAGTTTTTACCAATAAAGTCTGTGAAAAGGAAGACAAGATCACCCTTTAAATCTCCTGTCTCCAAAATTGCCATGTCTCCAGCCCATAGAGGATCTCCCATGCGGAAACGTCTGAAAAGGAAAAGTTCAATTCGATCCCTGTTTGGCTATACTTCTATCCAAGAGGACGAAGATGAGAACTGGCTGAATATTGAATGGGAAGCAGACGAGTCTGACAAAGAAAACTTATTCTCGAATTTAAGTGCTGGACTAGAAAAAGAATCAGATTCTCTCAGCTTTTCACTTTCATCTTTCCCAGATTCATTAACCAAAGGCAATTCTAAACAAGAATGTGATAGAATCAGTCCAGAGGCAGTTGATTCTAGCCTTTCGTCATTATTTCTTCAAAATAAAAATAACGTAGATTCTTTGCAGTCTAATGCTGCTGTAGCTTTACCAAGCGCTTTTGATAAAGAACTCAATACAAATTTAGATGGAGCTCACAGTAACGATGAATCCGAAGAAATGATAAAACTGGTACCTGAAGTAATGAAAGTGTTAACAGAAAACGGTCTGCAGTCTGATATGCTGACATTCTTTCGTCAGGTCAAAGAAGAAAAATTTCCTTTAACTAACATTGCATTGTTATTGTGGTTGGACGTTGTCAGATGGTACCAGTGTGATACTACAACGAGAATGCGTTATGGAAATGAGACAAAGATGTTTTGGAAATTAGGTTGGAGACTATTCGGTGGTCGGTTCGTAAATTTCATGAGCGGATATAAAAACCATTCCGACGCAGTTCTGGGGCTTTCAGAAAAGGGTGCGTACTCGCCTAAGTCATCAATCATTAACGTTTCTGTCCCTGATATGAAAGTATTGAGAGACTATGACCCTTACCAAGTAGAAGGCGATCGAAAGCCAGGTATCTTTTTAGATTTATTGCAGAAGCTCGGCAAAAACCTCCAGCATACTTCTGCATGTCTTACGTATGATGGTAAGAAAGTAAAACAAGGTCTTACTGATAATTCAGGCGATATAGATTTGCTCGGGTTTGAAGGCGGCATGACTCTCGAGGAACGCCATAATGAATTGCAAATGCAAGTGAGCGAACTTAATAGTTAATGATTGATGACTTAATAAATGGCGTTCCTCGAAAGTCATACCGCCTTCAAACCCGAGCAAATCTAGATCGCCTGAATTATCAGTAAGACCTTGTTTTATAGTCTCCAACCTAATTTCCAAAACATCTTTGTCTCATTTCCATAACGCATTCTCGTTGTAGTATCACACTGGTACCATCTGACAACGTCCAACCACAATAACAATGCAATGTTAGTTAAAGGAAATTTATCTTCTTTGACCTGACGAAAGAATGTCAGCATATCAGACTGCAGACCGTTTTCTGTTAACACTTTCATTACTTCAGGTACCAGTTTTATCATTTCTTCGGATTCATCGTTACTGTGAGCTCCATCTAAATTTGTATTGAGTTCTTTATCAAAAGCGCTTGGTAAAGCTACAGCAGCATTAGACTGCAAAGAATCTACGTTATTTTTATTTTGAAGAAATAATGACGAAAGGCTAGAATCAACTGCCTCTGGATTGATTCTATCACATTCTTGTTTAGAATTGCCTTTGGTTAATGAATCTGGGAAAGATGAAAGTGAAAAGCTGAGAGCATCTGATTCTTTTTCTATTCCAGCACTTAAATTCGAGAATAAGTTTTCTTTGTCAGACTCGTCTGCTTCCCATTCAATATTCAGCCAGTTCTCATCTTCGTCCTCTTGGATAGAAGTATAGCCAAACAGGGATCGAATTGAACTTTTCCTTTTCAGAAGTTTACGCATGGGAGATCCTCTATGGGCTGGGGACATGGCAATTTTGGAGATAGGAGATTTAAAGGGTGATCTTGTCTTCCTTTTCACAGACTTTATTGGTGAAAACTGAACATTGTTTTTCACATTGCTAATACAAAAAGCAACACCACATCTCTTGCGTTTCCTTTTTTTTTTTTTTTTTTCATTTTTGGCCTTGTACAACGTCAGGGAAGGCTTCTTCCGAGCCATAACTGAAATGAAAAGAGGTGCATTTAAACTAACATTCATCTTTCAGAAACTCGCTATGTCGTAACAATCCGTCAAGCATTTGGAAGTGCTTGGCCACTTAGACCTGAAGGGCTCCGAAAAAACTATCACAGTAGTGACACACTACTGGATGATATTCCGTGGTTGCAATAAATAATTTTACAATTAAAAAGGGTAAATAAATATATGCTAATATTTCTTTTTGTTTGACGGCCCTTTCAAGATTATTTCACACATATCGAGCCGATCATTAATCAGAGGTGGACGAAAAGGGGAGTATCCGGAGAAAAACCACCTGACCTTCCGTTGCAGAACTTGGTGTCTCACATGTGACCCGAGCGAAGCTAGAACCACAGCGGTGAGATACCTGATGATCAAGAGTCCGCGCTCTTAACCACTAGGCCACGGTGGCCAATGTTGATTATATATAACTAGCAGCAGTAATCACTAATACGAGCATTTTGTTTATGAAACTCATGATCGTGGAAGCTAGTTTAACTCGTGTCCGTGAAAGCTATCATTTCAGATCTTGTCCGTGGAAGCTATCATTTCAAATCTTGTCCGTGGAAGCTATAATTTCGATCTGAGCTTCGGTCAAGTCAGCATATGCTGTGGTCTGCTGTCCGTTTTCCGTCTGTACGTTCGCACTTCTGGCGTAAAATTCACATTTTCGACATATCCAGAACCATGTTAGATTCAGGTGGAACTTGATAGTGGCATTCGGGCGACATGTTGATTCAACATTATTAAAAACTTTGCGTTCCGATATCTTATTCATCAAACGACCTCCCAGACTGTAAGACATGCTGAGCGACTCTCGATGACACACATTCGGAAGGGTCTTCGTGTGTCACTAGTATTAGGAGATAGTTTTTCTTAATATATTAGTAATATATTAGAGAGGTTAAAAAATAAATTTCTTTTTTATCATTGTTTTAATATCTCTATTCTCGCCACGGTAACTGATAACATCTGGAACAAGTTTTCCTTGATTCTTTGTCCTGACTGTTTTCAGTTACCAAGGAGAGCACAGTTACAGGTATCTATCGATTTACGTCTAACCAATTTCTGAATACGATCTAAACATTCTCTCTAAAGACATTGGAGTAGCACTTAATTTCCCAAAACGGCTTCCGACTATTTGATAGTTATCATGCGCTTCTGACTTGTGATCATGAGGACACGGGTTCGATACCTGTCAGGGTCGGAAAAATTCTTTCGTGGAGATTGATCATGAAATCTTTTCTACGTTCATTCTGTCCCTTCTGCTGATTCAAGAAGGTGGTTTGTCAGTTTCTGGCGAAATAATGTGTACTTCACTGGTTAACTGCTCAACTTGATAGGTAAATTGACCGGCTCAAAAATGACCTAAATAGTGTTGACTGGGTCGTTAAACTCCAATACAAACAAACAATGTCAGTGGACACCAGTGCTTCAGGTGTCATTTCATCTGATTTCCCCAAAATCCAAATTACCAAAATAGTGTTGATCCGGAAAAAATAGATAATTGAGATAAGATTCTGAAAAGGTGGCGATAAGCGATACAAATATTTCTTTTTGTTAGCTCACCTAAGCACGAAGTGCTCATGGTGAGGTATTGTGATCAGTGAATGTCCGTCGTGCGTCGTCAACAATTTGCTTTAAATGCGAACTCCTCATAAACCCAGTTTGATTCAAACTTCACAGGAATGTTGCCTAGGTGGCTCCCTACCAAAAAAGCTAAAATGATTCCGCTCTGATGAACAATACGATAGAGCTAAAAATTGAACAACTCCTCCTGTACACTTGGATCAATTCCAATCATACTTCATAGAAATGTTGCTTAGGTTACACTTAACAAAAAAAAACTAAAACGGTTCCGCTCCGATGAGCATAATGGCCGTCAGAGCTAAACATAGAAAAAACATTGTAAATTTGACTCAAACGCGAACTCCTCCTTAACCCTCGGGCCAATTTGATTCAAGCTTTACAGGAAAGTTGCCTAGGTGACTCCATTCCAAAATAGCTAAAATCGTTCCGCTCTGATGAACAAGATGGCCACCAGAGCAAAACATAGAATGTACTAGAGACGGTGACACTCAGGTGAGCGCATCAGGCCCCCCCCTTGCCCTCTTGTTTTAAACACGAATCTGTCGGCGACAGTCCGAAATTTTTTAAACGGTACACATTGTGTCCTACCAATAGGGCATTATAACTGAATTCCACGAGTGGCTGGGGTTTACCTGCAAGATACATTGATAAGGATGTCGATTTTGTTTGTTTGAATTGATGCTTAACGTCCTGCTAAGCGGTTTACAACTCTGCGTGGAAGCACCATGCAGCCTTTTTTTATGTCGCCAAGCCCCGATGGGCGGGGGCGAAAAAGGATGTCGAAATAAGTATATTTAGTACTTGTATATATCAATTCACATTACACTCCCATTCCTCTCTCTCTCTCTCTCTCTCTCTCTCTCTTGCTCTCTCTCTCTCTACGTGTGCATCTGTATGTAGGAAAGAGGCTCTCCCTACGTACATGTGTGTTTGTGCGTGGCGAAGAGAAGAATTTAGCTCCTTATCTGACTGTAAGGTTGAGGCAAAGCCTCCTTCGAGTCAAACTTACATATGATATTCTGTCGTATTTTTGGCGGGTAATTGGGTGAGGCGTCCTTTGTCACCTGGTCGTCCCGCTAATATTGGTTTTACAGTTCGATCGTCCCAGTCAACACTGTATATGTCATTTTGGAGACGGTACTTCCAATTTTGTGGGACTTTTACCCGACATTGAGATGAAAAGACATCTCAAGCCATGTTGCCCACTTTAACCAATTGGTTTATAAGCAAGGATGGTCCGACTCATGTGATGTGGTCTGATTCAGCTCTGCGTGGAAGCATCATGCAGCACATCTTTCTTCCAGCCCCGATAGGCGTGGGTGGCAGGTAAGAGTAGATGGAAATGTTTGTATTTCTTCTGTTTCTGTGCTTTCTTTGATGTTCCTCTTTCTCCATTTTTCCCTCATTTTTATCACCTCTACAATATATGTTGTCTCTTTTCTGCCTTTCTCTTGGAGACGACACAAATTGACCCCTCCCCAGGGGTGACAACAACAAACGTAATAATAATAATAATAACAATACATAGAAGATAGTTACCACAATTAGTACTGTAGTATACGAGCGTTTGGTTTGTTTGTTTCATTTGAGGATTAACGTCCCAGTCAACACTGTTAAGGTCATTTTGGAGACGTTGCTTCCAAATGTGTGGGACGTTTACCCGACACTGACATGAAATGACATCTGAGTCCCTATTGCCCAGTGAAACCAATATGTTTTATAAGCATGGAGGTTTGACTCGCACCGCTTTACCTGGGAAGGCTTAGATCCTCTAAACGGTCTACTCTTGTGCGGTCGATTTCCGGTCTTCGTGGAAGCATCATGCAGCCCATATATTTCTTCAAGCCCTGATGGGCGGGTTGGGGTTTGCCTACAGGGTACAATGAAACAGGTCGAACTATTCTACAAGTTTGATTATCAAATTATGTAAACAAGGAGGTGGAATTATACAGCTTCTGTAGTGAGATGGCATTTATAGCTGTTAAACCTTATAGGGGTTTACCATATTCTGCAATTAAATATTGATCAATAGCTGACACCCATGTACATGTATTATGGTAAGTTATAAGAAGTGGCTCCGGTCCCGCCAATAGGGGCTAGAAGAAATAGTTTGGGTTGCATGATGCTTCTGCAGAGCTGAAACCGACCGCACACGAGTGCCAGTAAACCCCTTAGAGATCCTGAGCTTGCCCAGGAAAATGGTGGCGTCCATCCATGCATATGAACCCTATTGGTTTCATTTTGCGGCACGCCTTGGTATGTCTTTTCATCTCAATGTCGGGTAAAAGTCCTGGTTTTATTGAGTCTGTTCATGACCAGTACTGAAATGTGCAACAACAGCCACGCCCTCTAGCACAGACTTAAGCAGAACTCTATTTTAAAAATATATTCTAAATGAATTCAATGTTCCCAAAGGACCAGAAAATATAATCTGCACTATGATGATGTTCGGGGAGACTTTGTACGGCCGACACACGGCATAACAGCAGCTGCAGTATAGATAAATAAGCCCTCTACATGAACTCAATTATCCTAAAGGAACAGAAGATTAATCTGCACTATGATGATGTACGGGACGACTTTTTACGGCTGCCACATGGCACAGCAACAGCTACAGTGAAGATAAAAATGTGGTTACGTAAAGAAAACACTCGCTTTTATTGTAGACCTGTTGTAGATTTAAATACTGACCCCCTTCAATTTTCGGAAGTCACTCTTCGTAGAGTCAAGTGGGACATCGCTGAACCACACTGAACAACTGGCGAGTCGCTTTGCTCATTGAACTAGAAAGCAACTGACACGATAGAAATCTTCGTTTAGAGAAAAAAATGAAACCTATATATATATATATAAACAAGTTTATCCCATTGAGAAAACGAACTCCGTGTAGCTAAAAAGAGAGAAGATATGCATATCAAGCGTGTTTGTAAAATCGTCCGTGGAAGCTATCTCAATTTGCTCCTGGCCGATGTCCGTGCACGCTATCATTCTATTATATTTTTCTCTTCCAACATTTCGACGAGGGATTTTCTGCTGCTGTAAAAGGGATGGGTGTAGGTAAGTGACCACGGTGCTTCAAAGCGAACCTGTTTTCAGAACTTTTCTTCTGTGGGCTATGAAAAAAAAGGATTTTCTTGAACTGTCCGTGTTCGCTAACAGTCAGTTTTTTGGTGTTTTGTCCCAAGTGATCTCGGTAACCATGGTAAGCACAAATATAATGAAAGTAGCCAAAGAAATGGAAATTTATGCGTCACCTACTGCGCTACGTGTCAAATTTCTCCAATGGAAGGTTTTGAAGAAAGAAATGAAAATACCTGTTTTCCGAACACAAATCTCACCCGAACAAACTTCCTAACGTGTGACGTAAGCACAAATGATAGCTACCACGGAGTTTGTTTCCCGACAGTGATACACAAGATTCTGTGACAGTTAGGGATATGGACATCACGAAAACACACCTATATAATACTGACCCCCTTGAACCCCACTATTATATAGTAAAACTGGGGTTTACAGGGGTTAACCTTATGTTTCTTATTTCTGCTCTAAAACATAGATTGTGGGTATTTGTTAGAACCGCCTCGATGAGGCGGTTCTAACGAGTACCCACAAACTATATTTTGAGCAGAAATAAGAAAAATATCGCAATTTTTCATCTAAAATTATCGTTCTTTCGGCGGTAAAGTTTACTCTGTATTTGTATAGGCGTGTTTTCGTAATGACAGCAGTTCAAAGCCACATTTTTCAGCCTCTGCCTTTGCCACTTGTGCTGTGTGGACTGGAGCACTATCCTGCAGCAACATAAAATCTGACAGGCTTTCCTTTTCATCACGAAAACAAACCTATATAATTTTGACCCCCTTGAACCCCATTTTTGTTCAAGTAAAACTGGGGTTTACAGGGGAAAACCTTATTTTTCTTGTTTCTGCTCTAAAATATAGATTGTGGGTACTCATTAGAACCGCCTCATTGAGGTTCTAACGAGAACCCAATCTATATTTTGTGCAGGAATAAGAAAAATAGCATAATTTTTCATCTTAAAATTTTCTCTCTTTTTTTTCCTGTTAAGGTTACAATGTATTGTATAGGTGTGTTTTTGTAATGTCTTATTGTTATTGTTTTGACTGTTTCTTTCAGCTGTCACAATTCTGATCAAGCATACCCCCCCCCCCCCCCCACACACACACACAAGCGTTTGACCCTTCTGCAAGAAGACAATCCAGAGCACTCCCTCAAAGTCCCAGAAAAGAAGAGGCCATCCTCCCTCAAAGTGGCCATCAACTTGCCAACAGATCCAACTTGCTTGAACCATTTGTGAGGAAAGTGACTCAGAATATTTCCACTGTTTGCTGACTTTACCTCAGGATCATATGTACATCATCCATCACTTTATGCTGAATAACCTTTTAGAATTTTTATTCTGAGCAAAGCGGGGTTAAATCGGTCAAGCAATCGGTCAAATTCTTCATGGCGATTTCGGGAGAAATTTGTTCATTTTATTTTTTCTTGATGTTTTCTGGTAAAACTGGCCGATTTCTCATTATTCCTTTTCTTCATGAAACAAAAAAGGTGGGGTTTTACTGTTGGCTGGTCTATGTTACAGTGACTGAGGAAGATGAAAAAATTCCATCTCTAACAAAAATGCTAACCACAGTTTCTCAAAGTCATCGACTGTAAATCATAAAAGTGATATTACAAACATACATAAGGCCAGGTCAAATTCTTACATTTGGGCCCCGTCAAGCGATTTTGGTACTTATCGCCTATGCGAGCAGCGAAGGTTCAGGCGAGCCTGCGCATCCGCGCAGTCTCGCCAGAACCTTCGCTGCTCACTCTTACAAGCAGTGAATCAAGAGGAACCTTCAGACAGAGAGCCATATCCCTGGCCCCTCTGAATGGCTGGGCATGCGCAGTTAAAATTTGTCATGACGGAATGCTCGAAGACACAAATTCGCTTGGTGGCGCTCATTTGGGACATTATTGACAACGTCTGCCATAGAAGTATATAAGCATGTCAGGACAAAATTTACAATATTTCTTCCATCTAGATACTTACGTTTTTCACTATTACATCAAGATGTCTGCAAGATGTTTTAATCAAGTTGGTAATGTTAAAATCAAACATAATCATTGAATCATTGTCTCGGCAAGCTCTCCAAATAAAGGGAAATGGACACATATGTGAACCACCATTTTTTTTACAAGGGACACAACTTTCAGACTTCTTTTTGCTATCCTGCTATGTGAGCCCTTCCAAAACAGGGATCTACTCTAAAAAGGAAGAATTCAGTCCTGACAAGAACATTTTCAAACATCTTCTCCTCTGAAATCACTAAGCAGATTGAAGTCAAATTTCATGTATAACATATAAGGTTAAAACCTTTCAAAAATCTTCTTCTCCAGAACCATGGAGCTGGCCCACTTTCATGAAACTTGGTATGTAGCATTGGGAACTCGGGCCCATCATAGTTTGTTCAAATGATGACAATGGGCTGACCCTGACCTATTTTTATTCCAATGTCAAATTTGTATGGGAAAAAGTAAAAAAATTGTATTTTCTGGAAACTATTGCCTGTGATCTGAAAATTGGTAGATGCTAAATGAGTGGATGAAACTACAAGTATTAAAGGACAGGTAATTCCTTGACCTTGGACAAAGGTCATTCAGATAAAATATTAAAACTTATTTTCCTGAGAAAACACTGGGCCATTTTGCAACCAAATTTCATACAAAAGCTTTTAGGAACAAGGAAATTAAAATTAATCAATATGAATTTGGTTTCATGACAAATATGGCCCCCTTGCCCATATAAGGTAAAAACCTTTCAGAAATCTTCTTCTCCAGAATAAACAGGCCCATTATCATGAAACTCTTCAAATGGTTTAGGTCACATAACCAAGATGGCAACCATGGTTAAAACCCTTCAAAAATCTTCTTCTCAGAAATCAAATGGCTCCCTAAACACTCAGCACTCAGTTGAGCAGTTCAGGACCATTGTTCCTCTGGTTTATAATGCAGTCACTTCCATTATCAACATCCACCATATTTTGATCACAATAATGAGGCTATCAATGATGATGCTGTGCATGTTTGTTATGGAAAATTCACCAAGGGCATAGTTTTTACAGTAAGTCCTATTCAACTAGCGTACATCAAACCCGTGAAAATTCCCAATTTTTATCCTATTCCTGCGTAGGATAAACTGGGCAGGATAAGGATTTCTGTTCCAGGGTTAAGTTCAGAATTTCCTTACCTGGTGTGCAAGAAAATTCTTTCCTTTCTGAGTAGAATTTACCTGACTAGGATGGAGACAAAAACATTTTTGAAACTGTGTCTCCCCTGAAGGTGTGTCAGTTAACCTTAACCCATGTTAACCCTTGTCCTGCTGAATATTTTAATCTGCCACACCCACTACTGATTATCAACCAATCAGATTACTCGAAGCAAATTATTGCAACAAATTCACAATCTGAATGACAATGTAGATCCTGATCAGATAGCTTCTTCAGAAGCCATCTGATCTGGATCTTCATTGTTTGGAAAATAAGGCATATCCGGGCTCAGCAGGACAAGGGTTAAATGCCAATCACGAAAATTGTCATCTGCTTGTCATCTGCCGTTTACTTGAAAAGTCATTTTTGCCAACAGTGTAAACCCAGATCAGACTGCTCCTACTGTCTGCCTAACTGCAGAAAAATATTTCTAAAAAGTTTGCAAGAAGATTCAGCAGACGACATAACAGATAACATTTTCAGCTGTAGTATTTCTCATATTTCTCCGCATCTTAAGGGCTAATCATGCTTGCAATGTCAAAATCAAACACAATAGTGACTCACTGTCTTAGCAAGCTCTTTCAGCTTAATTAAAGGCACTGGATGCTTTACGAGATGAAGATCTTGAAAGAAACGTGAGTAATGTTGATGGTAAAGTAAGACTGGGCCTAGGATTTTTTCACTATATACAAGAGATATCTTTCTCTATGGAAAGCCCTCTGAGTCTATAATAGAAGCCAAAAATATGTGAACACTAAAGACTCTGACCGGACTGTGCAAATGTGCAGGCTGATCCAAGACTTTGAGGGCTGCACATGATATAAAACATGTTTGTTTCTTACATAGCTCACTTATTTCTTATTTAACCCTTATCCTGTTGAACACTAACCCTTGTCCTGCTGAATATTTAAATATGCCACACCCACTTCTGATTATCAGCCAATCATATTATTTGGTGCAAATTATTGCAACAAATTCATAAACTGGACGGCAAACAATGAAGATCCTGATCAGATGGCTTCTTCAGAAGCCATCTGATCTGGATCTACATTGTTTCAAAGATCAGGCATATACGGGCTCAGCAGGACAAGGGCTAAAACCCCACAGTGTTGTAATGCAGTTTATGAAATGAACTAATACATTATAAAATTATCGAGTTATTTGATTGGTTGATAGTCAGCAATGGGTGTGGCTTAAATTATTCAGCAGATTAACCCTTGTCCTGCTGATCCCGGATATGTCTTATCTTTCAAACAATGAAGATCCAGATCAGATGGCTTGAAGAAGCCATCTGATCAGGATCTACATTGTTTGTCATTCAGTTTATGAATTTGTTGCATTAATTTGCATCAAGTAATCTGATTGGTTGATAATCGGTAGTGGGTGTGGCATATATGAATATTCAGCAGGACAAGGGTTAAGGGTTAACTCTTCAAGCACCAATCGTAAATAGAAGAATGGTATTTTCAATGCATTTTTTCTGATTTGTCAGAGAACATCACGTAAACAAGTCTGTGAAATAAACACCCCCTTATACCACACTTTAAATAGAGATAACTGGGGTTTACAGGGGTATACATTATTTTTCTTAGACATAGGTTGTGGGTACTCGTTAGAACCGTCTCAATGAGGCGGTTCTAATAAGCACCGACAACTTATGTTTGCAGTTACAAATAAGAAAAATATCACAGGTTTTCTTAAGAAAAGTAACCATTTCGGAGACGTGAAAAATTGCACTGTGTCGCATGAGTGTGTTATCATAATAAAATAAGGCTTCGCATTGCATGTGAATCATCTGCTGGGCATATCATGCATGTTCATTCCAATTCAAATTTTTGACCTAAGGTAGCTTTGTTTGTTTGTTTGTTTGATTTGAGGTTTAACGTACCCGTCAACACTTCATACATGTGATATCTCCCGATTTCGTCAGGATATCCCGATTTCGAACCCCATCTCCCGGTCTCCCGTCTGACGGCCCTAAACTCCCGACACGACAATTTTCCTATAGTAGTTTTCCGCCGACCGACCATTTTAGTGTTTACCACAGTAAAATACCTATGCAGTTAACCGTTAGTGTATTTACGCTAGGGCTGTCAGGATAAACCAGTATAGCGGTAAATTGCAATACACACCTGCACAGGTATCATATCGCGATATGAAAAGAACGTACCGGTAAATACCGGATCAAAATGCAACCATCAAACAAGTCGCAAACATGGTGATAAAAAGTGAGAATTTCAATAATGTTTCAAATAAAAGGAAGAAAAGTGATGTTTGCATACATTTATTAAGAATTATACTCCCCTGATCGCTGATTTGCTCAAGTTGCCAACACTATTAAACCGTTTACACCCGAGGCGGGCGTTATTGATAAGCCGACAATTAACAATGTGACAAGGTGTGAAAACTAGTCAATCAAGATGAATCAGTTATATCTTATTTTATCCCTTTGTAATTGACACGTAAATATTATTCCCGCCAAAACAGAGCAAAGCAGACGCTGTTTTTTTATTCTATGCGTCTGTAAACCGTTATTCATTTATTAATCATAGAACTCGGGTATTACATAGTGACATTTTCTATTTAAACCCGGGAAAAATATTTTTGCCGTTTTTAACGGATGAAAGAAATAAGCCCCACGTGACATCAATGAAAATTCGTGCATGCTTTTTGGCCTCCGACAGGTGAATGCGCTAAATATTTTTCCCGCCAAAACAGAGCAGAGCAGACGCTGGTATTTTCTAAGCATCTGTATGCAGTTGTTCATTTATTAATAAACATAGAACCGGAGTTTTTCAGGGTGACATTTTCTATTCAAAGAAGAAGTAAAACAAAGATCAGGAATTGATACAAGCCCCCGCCCATAGGGGCTTGAAGAAATATATGGGCTGCATGATGCTTCCACGCAGAGCTGAATCTGGCCCGCACACTAGTACTGGTAAACAGCTTAGAGGATCTAAGCCTGTCCAGGAACCGCGGTGCGAGGCGGACCGTCCATGCTAATAAACCCTATTGATTTCATTGGGCGACAGGGCTTGAGATGTCATTTTATCTCAATGTCGGGTAAAAGTCCCACAAAATTGGAAGCAACGTCTCCAAAATGACCTTTACAGTGTTGACGGGGACGTTAAACCTCAAATCAAACACAAACAGGAATTGATACAATTAACTTACTCCACCCATAAAAGACACCAAACGGAAAGAAATACAAACATTAAGCGACCAGACCAAACCTGTTTCATTTTTCGCTTGCGAGAAAAAGTATTTTTTGCCGTGTTTTTTTAATAGAAATATGCCCCCAAGTTAAATCAATAAAAATCAAGCATGCTTATTAGTTCCGACTAAGTTCCGAGGCACGTTTTGGGGGGAACGTAGCCATAGAAAAGGCATGGGCATTTAAAAATTTAGGCATTACAAAAACTTCTGAACTTCACGATCTTTAGCTTTGTTTACCGATCTACAGATGAAGCTATCCAAACTGCAAGACTATTGCAGTAAGTTCCCTAGATTTGGGGCGCTTGATTGCATGATCATAAGAGAACAACAAACATCTTGGAAGTTTACTAATTTATTATTCACTGGATAAAAACTAAGAAACGGAAATCAAATAAGGTACATGCTTTCAACAATAAACAAACATAAACAACATGCAATATAACTTATAAAATACTTTCAGTATGTAACATTTCATAAGGGCAATCATGCATGCACCCCCCCCCCTCCCCCACACACAAACAAAAAAAAAAAAAAAATTGACAAGAGAAGGGGTGTAAGAGTACGAGTAAATGTATGTCAGATTTTTTGCTATAAGGGTATTCTGAACGTGGTTTTTTCTGCCAGGTGCTAGGTGGGTATTTAACACCGATCTATTGGTCAGTGCTTGTTCTTTGATCGTTCCTCCGAGAAATTGTCTCTCTATTAAAAGACAAAATGGAAGTTTGTCATCTGTTGATTTTTCTTCTTCCAAGCTTTTATAACATAGTTTTGCATAATGGCAAACAGTGTGGACCCTCATCAGACAGCTCTGCAGTCTGATCTGGGCCCACACTGTTTTCAAAAAATGATTATTAATGCAGATGACAGACAACAAAGCAGACGACAATTGTCGTGTTGGCATGTTATGGGTGAAAAAGTGCTTCAGAGGTAAATTTTAACCAAAAATAACATCACTTTTTACCGCGGAAAATCTCCCTATTTGGGGCCCCAATCTCCCTATCTGAAAATCAAAATCTCCCTATTTGGGTCCAAGAAAATATCACATGTATGAACACTGTAAAGGTCATCTTGGAGATGTTGCTTCCTATTTTGTGGGACTTTTACCCAACATTGAGATGAAATGACATCTCAAGCCCTGCCGCCCAATGAAACCCTGGGCAGGCTTAGATCCTCTAAGCGGTTTACCAGTACTTGTGTGCGGGTCAGTTTCAGCCCTGCTTGGAAGCATCATGCAGCCCATCTATTTCTTCAAGCCCTGATGGGCGGGGGCCGTCCTAAGGTGGCACTTGAATTACTTAAGACATTTGTGATGAAATGTTGTATTTGACAGGCTAATTGCACTGGCAAAAGGATATACAGAACTCAGCAAATATGACATAAAAATTATACTGACAAGACCTGAACTGCCCTGCCCTGACAAGCTTATCTGCAACTAGTTGATATACCCAGGCAGAAAATGTCTGTCCATCCCAGTCCTTAGCTTGGTTCCATAAATCATTTCTATGATATGTCATGTGCCAGATTACTGGTATTAGGTTGTGCATACAGTGATAATAATCTTGGTGACATCTCCAGCTGATAATTACATTGATTTGATCTGTTTCAGCAACAGACTGTTAATACCAACCATTGAGGATACACGATAATGGTTCATAATACAATGAATGCATATATACAACAAATAATAAATAATGCAGCTCTTATCCTGCTGAACCAGAATAAGCCCTTCCATTGCAAACAGTGTACGAGGACTGTTCAAATATGAATGCAAGTAAGCACATAAAAATGATTCCGTGATAGATTTCGATGAAAAATTTATTTTGTCCCCTCAAAGTATCCCCCTTGAATGCATTTTGATAGTCTTTTCGAGGTATACTATGAAGGCACTGGAATATTGCAGAACCGAGGTGTTTGCGCTGTACAAATTTTCGACCAGAAAGGTATTTTTTCAGCCGCGGGAACAAAAAAAGTCACACGGGGCAAGGTCAGGGGAATACGGGGGGTGAGGGAGTTCAACAACCTTTTCCTGCTTCAGATAGCTTGCACAATGAACGCCTTGTGCGATGACACATTGTCATGTAGCAATCTGACATTGCGGGTCTTCGTTCTTGGAAATATTTCTTCAATTTTCGAAGAACTTTATTCTTGTAAAACTTTGCATTTACAGATTTGTCTTTAGGCACAGCAACCTGAATAGCAGGGCCCTGGTTTGAAAAAGAATATGGCATACATTACCTTCTTGACGCTCATGGTCCGCTTTGCAATGCATAGTCTTTTGCAATACTTTGTTGCCCATATTTTGTTCTGAATCTTTCGTTTTGGCTCAAACAAGTGAACCCATGTCTCGTCACCTGTGACGACATTAGCGAAAGACGGTGCATTGTAATTTGAAAACTTTTTAAGCAACTTCTTGGCGCACTGAACGCGTGTCTTTTTCTGCTCATCTGTCAACAGATGGGGAATCCATCTAGCACAGATCTTTCTCATTTTCAAATCCCGTTTCAGAATTGTATAAGCTGCTCCTAATGAGATGCCAACCATACTAGCTATTTGCCTAGTGGTGTATCGTGCATCGGTAGCAACTATTTCTTTCACTCTAGCAACCATCTTGGCAGATGTTGCTCTTTTCGGCCGACGATCATGTGGTGCATCTTCTGTTGAGACTAGCCCAAAGCTGAATTTCTTACACCAACGAAAAACTGTCGGAAAAGACATTTCATTATGCCCATAAACCGAACATATTTCATCAAAAATGTCTTTGCATCGTATACCAAGAATACAACGATTCTTAATATTGGACCGTATTTCAACGGCGTACTCAGACCTTCTTCCAACCTTGTTTTATATTAGTATACAAGAGTAGACAGTGTTTATCGAACGATATACATGGCTAAAGTGGACGGATTTTAACAGGTTTGGTATCAATGTATAGGTAAAATGTTTTTCTAAGCTGTGATATTTATTTCCAGGTGATTTTCGCATTAGTGCATGAGAAAACGTTCTACTTGCATTCATTCTGTAGAAGCCATCTGATCAGGATCTACATTGTTTGTCATTCAGTTTGTGAATTTGAATAAATAAATAACATCAAGTAATTTGATTGGTTGGGTTGAATGTCAGAAATGGGTGTGGCTAAATTAATTTATTCAGCAGGATAAGGGTTAGGTGCAAATTTGTCTTTGCATATACACCACAACCATGTTTTGTTTGTGTTGAGGTTTTAGGTCCCTGTCAACACTATTTAAGTCAATTTGGAGTTACTACTTCCTATTTTGTGGGACTTTTACCCGACGTTGAGATGAAATGACATCCCAAGCCCTACCACTCAAAGAAACTGTTAGGGTTTAGTGACTGGTCCAACTTGCACCACTTTTCCTGGGCAGGCTGAAACCTTAACATTCTAAGTAGTTTGTCAAGGGACTCAAATCTATGTAAAATCAATGAAAAATATATAGATTATAAAAAATGACCTTGGGAGACTGTGACCTTGCAAATAAGGTCAAGGTCACAAAATCAAATCAAGTCTATGGTAGATAGCAACAATATACACTATATGCATCAAGTTAGGCTACAAATAATAAATCTGTTCTGGAGAAAAGGTGCACACAAGCTATTTTGTGGCCTAAATTTAAGTCCTTGGGAGACTCTGACCTTGAAAATGAGGTCAAGGTCAACAAATTGAATCAAGTCTTTGGTTTAAACATATTTATTTCATTAGTACAAATACAGTAAATTCATTATACAATTTTGTGAACAACAGAAAGGATAAGAACGAAAGCATATGCTTATAGAGTTCCGCTCCTTAATCAAGTCTTTAATAGGTTCCAAAGATGTATTGTATCAAGTCTGACCAGAATTCATAATTTCACCCAGGAGACGGGGTGCAGTCCCTACTTTTTGCCAAAATCTGACAGTTTTTGGAGCCAGTGACCTTGAAAATGAGGTCACGTCCCCAAAATCACTGTCTCCCCCTATCCTAGTGATGTTAACATGCAAATTTGGTTTAGGTTATTCTACTGGTTAAGGAGTTACAGTGCTTCAAACAGCCAACAGAAACTGGCTCCTGTTCTTCTTAAAGGGACTGGATACACCTTCAGGGGAGGCAACTCCTTTCAAAGTATTTTTGTCTCCCATGTCAATAGGGGTCAACTCTTAAAGGAAAGAATTTGCTCCTTGCTCCTGAGGAGCAAATTCTTTCTTTCAAGTGTTGACCCTTTTTCCCAGGGACAGAGCTTGTAGAAAAGCAGACAGGAAGTTCCGAAAGTTGCCTCCTTTTGAAAAAAGGAGGAAAAATCTGCCAGGTGTTCCCATTCCCCTTAATTCAATGGAAGGGAGAGAATGATCATGATCAATTTCCATGAAAGAATGCCGCTGACATGGTATCGAACCCGTGACTGCCCATCAGATGCACAGCTGACTGACAGTTCTATTGGGACAGATAGGCCAATGTAAACAGTGCAGACCCAGATCAGACTACTCCAGAAGCAGTCTGATCAGGATCTACACTGTTTGCAATTCTATCTGCACCTTTTGGACTCCTTGCTGGATATTGAAACAAATTTTAGGAGAATTACAGCAAGTCATAAAGGTATCCGAATTTTTAGGATTTTTCCGGTATCTGAATTTTTAGGAATTTTCCGGTATCAGTGTTTAAGATAATAAGGGTCTCCTTATATATTTTACCTCAAACTCATCTGAGGTGTTCCACGTCAAATAAGCCACGTCTTTAGAATAAGTCCTCATAGTATCCAAACTGTTCCTTCTCCTCAGCATAATGACACACAATATCAACACAATTATTGAGACATCAGGCTCTAAATGGCTTTAATAAAGGTACTCAGCACTTTATATCAATAGTGAAAATCGTGAAATCAACGCTATAACATTCAAGGTAAAACTGGCCTTATTTAAACTCTGCAACTTTTGGACTCCTTGCTGGATATTGAAACAAATTTTAGGAGAATTACAGCAAGTCATAAAGGTATCCGAATTTTTAGGATTTTTCCAGTATCTGAATTTTTAGGAATTTTCCGGTATCAGTGTTTAAGATAATAAGGGTCTCCTTATATATTTTACCTCAAACTCATCTGAGGTGTTCCACGTCAAATAAGCCACGTCTTTAGAATAAGTCCTCATAATATCCAAACCGTTCCTTCTCCTCAGCATAATGACACACAATATCAACACAATTATTGAGACATCAGGCTCTAAATGGCTTTAATAAAGGTACTCAGCACTTTATATCAATAGTGAAAATCGTGAAATCAACGCTATCACATTCAAGGTAAAACTGGCCTTATTTAAACTCGTACCATTATGCAGAATTACGGCAAGTTGGCTAGGTCTTAGGAAAGAAGGACAGATTTTTAGTGGTAATTAATGCAAATACATATTGCTCATGCAAGCCTGAGCAATGCCCAGCCTTACGTAAGTTGTTAATATACAACAACTGAGCTTTTCAACGGTAGCTGTGATTTTTTTGGCTTTCAGCTTTACATAATGGCAGGCTAGCTCCTTTAAGCAGCAAATTCTTCATTCAGTACAGTGGTTCAACTTGTCAAATTCAACTTTTCCCGCATTCAACCAAATTCAACAAAAATTTGTCATATCTGATCATACGAACACCTCATCCACCAAGAACAAGAGATCGCATTGTTTACACACATCACGAAAACTTGCCTATATAATTTTGACCCCCTTGAACTCCACTTTTATATAGTAAAACTGGGGTTTACAGGGATATACCTTATTTTTCTTATTTCTGCTCTAAAAGATAGATTGTGGGTACTCGTTAGAACCACCTCATCGAGGCGGTTCTAACGTGTATCCACAATCTATATTTTGAGCAGAAATAAGAAAAAATTCACAATTTTTAATCTGAAAATTGTCATTTTTAGGCGGTAAATTTTACAATGTATTAGTATAGGCGTGTTTTCGTAATGAAAATACCTATACAGGCAATGGAAAGGAACTGTGATTTATACGGCAATCAGGCATTCTAGTAACCTAATAAAGGGGGTTGAATAACTGCAGGCTATAATCGGTAGTGACCTATAATACCTTCTACTCACCTATAATACATCTAGTGACCGTTTATAGACCGGACATACTTTTCAGGTCACTAATTTACAAATCTAAACAATAACATGCAACCTTTTATACATGAGAAAACAATGAAACTGCAAGTTCAAATCTTTGCAATATTCATTTGGACAGATTTCCAGAAATTTCAGCTAAATTCTTACCTTCTCGGCCTTTCATGGTTTGAATGGCCCATTGGAATAACTGCGCACTACTAATGCAGTTGCTTCTCAACCTCGAAAATAATTTCTAAAGCTAAAATAAACTATTTATTTGCAGATTTTCATACAGAATGTAAAGCGCTGAGAAACTTTTATTGGAGCGTCAATGTTGTTTCATACGCCTTAGTGGCGCGGTGACGTCAGAAACTTTGCACTCGTTGACGTCATGTTACACTACGTGTGCGCACCATGGCACTGAATGTCATTTAACATGTCACACTGTCTGCTGTCCTTTTTGCTTATATTTGCTTATTTATGGCAAAACCCCTTGATTGTTTTGAATTGCGATATAAACTAAATACATGATTAGTGTCTTTATTAATAAAATATATTCTGCAATAAATCACTTGGGAGAAGAGACAGTGATGCAAAGAACTACGGTTGGTGACATCACTCAAAGATTCTTTGACGTTAGATGGTGTAACGTCAGTTTCTTGCATAAAAACATTAAAAAAAACATTAAATGCATGCCATACAGTCTGTAATTTTGGCAAGATTTCTTCTAACAATGAATAACTTTAAGGTTGGGAGAATTTGAAGTAAACAACACGATTATTGTTGATTTTTTAAGTGTGTTAGAATTGAAATTGATCAGCTCCAGTGTGTGATTTTACTGTTGCTCAACAACTCACTGCTACAGCTGATTTTTTCTTTACTAAATTAAAGCAAATTATGAGTCTGGGTCCAGTTGTCCAAAAATAAACAATGTTGTTGGTTACTCTGGTAACATATTGTTAAATCTTTGATAACTTAATGCAAATATGTTAATGTTTTCGATAAAAAAAAAGCTACTCACATTTTTCAGCAAAAATACCCTTGCATCAGAAACTCGCAGTACGGTTAGAAGTAGATTTTGATCACTAATAAGTTTGTTAAGCTAATTAACGATGATCTGAACAACTGGGTTGCAATGTTTAAGACTCATCATTGATTTGTTTGTTTGTTTGTATTGGAGTTTAACAGCCCAGTCAACACTATTTAGGTCATTTTTGAGCCGTCAGTTTACCTATCCACACTTTCCTGGGCAGGCTTATACATGAGCGGTTAACCAGTACAGTGTAAATTCTTTTGCCAGAAACTGACAACTGCCCTTCTTGAATCAGCGGAAGGGAGAGAATGACTGTAGAAAAGATTTCATGAACAATCTCCATGAAAGAATGTTGCCGACCCAGGCAGGAATTGAACCTGCGTCCGCCTGATCACCAGTCAGAAGGGCATCGGACTGAGCTAAGGAGGCTGGCAACTGATCATTGAAGGTTCTTTATAAAACCAAGACCAGCAAACAACATCAATAATTTACAGTCTGCCCACATAATCAATCTGTTAGAAATTTAATACTGTCAAATCTGACATTGTTGAATTCAAATTTAACTCCGATTTTCTCTTGAATCAAACTTTTTCATCAAAACGGTTTTGAGAAAAATATGTTGAACAATCTGTCCACTGTCAATCTTATAAAATCTGAAACTGGCAAATCTGAACAAGGTTGATAAGGTGCACACAGCCTGTTTTGTTTATTTCTTTGATTTGAGGTTTATCGTGCCTGTCCACACTGTAAAGGTCTTTTTGGAGATGTTGCTTCCAATTTTGTGGGACTTTTACCCGGCAATGAGATGAAATAACATCTCAAGCCCTGCCGCCCAATGAAACCAATAGGGTTTATAAGCATGGGCGGTCCGACTCTCGCACCGCTTTGCCTGGGCAGGCTTAGATCCTCCAAGCGGTTTACCGGTCGGTTTCAGCTAGCTCCTGCTGCCCATCTATTTCCTCAAGCCCCGATGGGCGGGGGCCGCCACCCAGCCTATGACAATAACAAGATGTCCCAATAACAAAAGTAAATGCAGCTACTTAACTTTTGTCATGCTGAATAAATTAATTTAGCCACACCCATTTCTGACTTTCAACCAATCACATTACTGGGTGTCATTTAGTCTTACAAATTCATGAACAGCTTAACGAAAACACACCTATACAAATGCATTGTAAAAGTTACCGCCAAGAAAATGAAAATTTTCTGATGAAAAATTGTGATATTTTTCTTATTTCTGCTCAAAATATAGATTGTGGTTACTTGTTAGAACCGCCTCATTGAGGCAGTTTTAACAAGTACCCACAATCTATATTTTAGAGAAAAAATAAGGTTTACCCCTGCATATATAAAAGTGGGGTTCAAGCGGGTCAAAATTATATAGGCGTTACATAGGAATGTCGAACGATGTAGATACTGATCAGATGGCTTTTTTCTGTATCTACACTGTTTGCAAAGGTAGAGCATATCCAGATTTATCAGGACAAGGATAAACCGATTTTAAACAGGAATCTTCAAAATGGTACTCTTACAAGCACTGCAAGCCCAGATCAGATGCCACAGAATGTGGCATCTGATCTTGGCATGCATTTGCAAAAAGTTCAGCCATTTTTTAAATAAATTTCTAAAGATAACTGAATCTGACTTCCCTTTTCAAAATGAATTGATGTTACAAACATGTATAAGGTGGAAACTTCCAATCAGACAAAATGGGTTTCTATGGCCTAGTGGGTAAGAGAGAGTATGTGTGTGCATGTGTGTGTGTGTGTGTGTGTGTGTGCGTGTGTTTGAGTTTTATGTCCCACCAACAACTAAGCTCATAAGGAGATGGGACCTGGGTTTAAGTCAACAGAAGCCCGTAAATGAACACACCACGGAGGCATCTCACTCAACCATCGAAGGTCTCTGACTGCATTTGGTTCAAGCCTCACTCAGGTTACATGTGAGATACCATTAAGGACTGTAAATGCCCCCACCAACCACCACCCCACCTGCCAACCCACAACCCCCCCCCCCCAAAAAAAAAACACCTTGACAGAATGGGTTAAATCCCTAAATCAAATGTCTGACAGATCAATGAAGGTTTGTAATATCAACCTGAGATCTGTTATAGCTAGATTGCAGACCATTTAGCAATATCAGGAATAAAACTTACTTGAATCTCTGAGACAACTGTGACAAAATACAAGAAACCAAAGTTGTTAACCCATAGTATGCTAGTGGACTCTTCCATTGCTATATGTTGGTCAAGTCCATTTGTCATATAAGGGGTGTCCGGCCTATTTTTGTTTCGTTTTTATTCTATTTTTGACAGAACATTATGTTAGCAAATAGTGCAGGCCCTGATCAGACACGGCATTCTGCGGCATCTGATCTGGGCCTACACTGGTTTGCCAAGGTACCCCTTTAGGGGTTTCCCGCATACAATGGGTTAAGTTGCAATCATAAACTAACCAATCTGGTCATATCTGCAAGTTTCATGAATATATCATAACTGGACTAAACTGGTGACAAGGTCAAATATTGATGTTTCTGGCATTCATAGGCAGTAACTTCCACCATGCCTGAGCAACCAAGGTTTTATGCCTGTCCCAGATACAATCAAGTTTAATGAAGATCTAATAAAAATTTAATGAGGATTTATGTACCGGTAAGTGACAATAGGTCAACAAGAGCCGCCAGAGAATCTCACTATTGCCCCACTGCAGCCCTATTGGAGGAGAAAAGCCCATAGTGTTGAAATATTTTAAATTCACATCATCACTGTAGGACTAGAGTTATGGGCCCTTGGCCCTCATGCTGGTATGCACAATGCATCAACCCACTCACCATGTAAGTATTAGGTTTCAATTTTGTAACCCTTGAAGATCTCGAGAAAAGGGTGACGAAAATTTGTCATTGATGACAAATTGTAAAACCTATCATTTGATGTAACTCCAAGAGATATGGGCCCTTGACCCTGATTCTGGTACCGGTACATCAGCCCACTGTCCATGTGTGCACCAAGTTTCAACTTTGAAGCCTTCGTGGTTGCTGAGAAATCTGTGATGAAAATATTTCATTTGTTCCACAGTTGCACAAAATACATATGTCCAAGCATGCTGCAGATAGATCAGGCTGCAGGGATATGACTGTTTAAAAGAGTTAGTTTATGCTAATTTATTTCAGTTTGACTGCGATGAAAGCTTCAAGCTTATTTGAATCTGTCTCGAACACTCATTCTGGATGTTATCACATGCCAGAGAGAGGCAGCGACTTTTACACCACTGCTACCCATTTACACATGGTGGAGTGGGGCACTGACATTACATGTCTTGCCCAAGGACACACCTTGCCTTCGGTGGCCAGATTCGAACCCATAACCTCATAATCATAACTTGAATGTGCTAACCACTGAGTATCTAGGCTGCCTCGAAAGTTTAAAAGTGTTGACAATCATGGACTATGTCAGGCTATTATCTTAAATGGTCATATCAACAATTCATTTTTTTTTTCAAAGACAAAAACAGATAAGGCATATAAAAGCTCCAGAGAAGTGTATAAACCTTGATAATTCCGAGATATCTTTTTTTTTAATTTCTCCATTTAAACAGTTTATTGCGAGTACATACTTGTCAGAACTGTCTCACTTTATAAAGACTATTTCTGAGATATATATTTTTCTTCTCCATTTTAAAACATAACTTGGGTACTTGATAGAATCATCTCATTCTAAAAAGTATAGTATACAGAAAAGTTCCTGTATTAAGACCACCTTTGGGACTGTTCAAAAGTGGTCTACGACCACTTTTGCACAGTCCCAAAGGTGGTCTTTTACATGTTAAAGACAATGGGTGTAAAAAACACAAAGAAAGAAAAACTGAAACTTTTCAATGTTTTAAAAGAAGAATTAGTCTTAATTTTAGCTCTGCTCTTACCATAATGATCCTAATTATTGAGCCAGTTAGGCCTAAGCAAACAGGGCGGATCCAGATCAGGAGAAGTGAAGGAGCAGTCTGATCAGGGTCTACTATGTTTGCCATTCCGTCTGCACTTTTTGGACTCCTTGCTGGATCACGAAACAAATCTGTTAAAATTTTAGGAGAAATACATCAAGTCCTCAAGCTGTCTGAATTTTTCAGACTTTTATGGTAACCAGTGCTTCAGCTGAAGTGCACGACCCGCCGGATGCTTTTAGCTTTATGAGTGTTACCATATATGGGTATGGCGGCCATTTTGGTCATGTGACCTGGACATAAAACGGTTCCCCCAATAAATGCGCCTTATCGTAAGGAGCAAAAATATATCTTATACTTTAGTACTGTATTCTGAATCGTTTGCAGGATAAAATCCAACACAAAAGCATAGGTGTCAAAGTTTGAGCTAGGCACAAAGAAGGTCAAGGTCAACCCAGGGTCACCATTTTAGCAATTTATGATGGGCCTACGTTCCAGATGCTATTTATCAAGTTTCGTTGAAATCTGCACAGTGGTTCTGGAGAAGACTATTTTTGAAGGGTTTTTACCAAATATTTCTTGGCGGCCATTTTGGTCATGTGACCTGGACCCCATGAGGAAATTTTGGTTTCCCCCATCCCGTAGAGGCTCCATATGAAATTTGACTTCAATCGGCCCAACGATTTCCGAGGAGAAGCAGTTCGAAAATTTTCACATTTTTCGCCTCGGCGAGGCTGTACTAAATGGAATGTAATATTTCGCAAGTTCATTGATAAGATCTCATTGATATTCATCAGTATGCCAAAAATTGTTTAAATATTCCAAGCGGTTAAGTCACTATCACCAATTTTCACAAACGGGTTACTGAAGGACAGATAGACAGAACATATATGGCTTGGCGGCCATTTTGGTCATGTGTCCTGGACCCCATGAGCAATTTTTGGTTTCCCCCATCCCATAGAGGCTCCATATGAAATTTGATTTCAATCGGCCCAACGGTTTCCGAGGAGAAGCAGTTCGAAAATTTTCACATATTTTGCCTCGGCGAAGCTATACTAAATGGAATGTAATATTTTGCAAGTTCATTGGTTAGATCGCATTGATATCTATCAGTATGCCAAAAATTGTTTAAATATTCCAAGCGATTAAGTCACTATCACCAATTTTCACAAACTGGTTGGGGACGGACCAAAAGAAGGTCAAGGTCAACCCAGGGTCACCATTTTAGCAATTTATGATAGGCCTACATCCCAGATGCTATTTATCAAGTTTCGTAGAAATCTGCCCAGTGGTTCTGGAGAAGACTATTTTTGAAGGGTTTTTACCATATATGGCTTGGCGGCCATTTTGGTCATGTGACCTGGACCCCATGAGCAAATTTTGGTTTCCCTATCCCATAGAGGCTCCATATGAAATTGGACTTCAATCGGCCCAACGGTTTCCGAGGAGAAGCAGTTCGAAAATTTTCACATTTTTCACCTCGGCGAGGCTATACTAAATGGAATGTAATATTTCGCAAGTTCATTGGTTAGATCTCATTGATATCTATCAGTATGCCAAAAATTGTTTAAATATTCCAAGCGGTTCAGTCACTATCACCAATTTTCACAAACGGGTTACGGACGGACAGACAGACAAACCATATATGGCTTGGCGGCCATTTTGGTCATGTGACCTTGACCCCATGAGCAAATTTTGGTTTCCCCCATCCCATAGAGGCTCCATATGAAATTTGACTTCAATCGGCCCAACGGTTTCCGAGGAGAAGCAGTTCAAAAATGTTCGAAAATTTTCACATTTTTCGCCTCGGCGAGGTTATACTAAATGGAATGTAATATTTCGTAAGTTCATTGGTTAGATCTCATTGATATCTATCAGTATGCCAAAAATTGTTTAAATATTCCAAGCGGTTAAGTCCCTATCACCAATTTTCACAAACGGGTTACGGACGGACAGACAGAATGACAGACTGACAGAATGACAGAATGACAGACTGACAGAATGACACGGTGATTTTAGGGCACTCTTAGAAAAAACCGACTTCAGTCGGTTGCTTTTTCTGCGGGTCGTGCAATAGTGGAATTCTACTTCTACAACATTCCTAAGTTACCCTTGTTTCTCCTCCTCATCTGGAAGTACGATTTGCTCTGGAGTGTTATAATTAGCAGTTGTGGTGTACACAGGATAATCTTAGAAATCAGTCAATATGCTGGAAGCCAGAGGAATGTGACAAGTATATCTCGTGGACAAATAAGAAACTGAGAAGACATTTCCAACTCAGCATGCGGCTGATGAGAGAATATCAGACTGAGATTAGAAGTTTTTAACCCATTCCTTCAATATGAATACATGTATGTTGGTCAAGTCCGTTTGTAATTTAAGGGGTGTGAGGTCTTTTTTTTTCATATTTATACTTTTCTGACAGAAAATCCTGTTGGCAAACAGTGTAGATGCAGATCTGTGTCTGCACTGTTGGCCCACAACTCATTTATGGGTTTCTTGGAGAAGAGTGGAAAGAATGGGTCAAATAACATCAATTGTTTGTAGCAGCCCAATTAACCCTTGTCCTGCTGAATATTAAAATATGTCACACCCACTACTGATTATCAGCCAATCAGATTACTTGATGCAAATTATTGCAACAAATTCATAAAAAGGATGCCAAACAATGAAGATCCTGATCAGATGGCTTCTTCAGAAGCCATCTGATCTGGATCTACATTGTTTCAAAGATAAGGCATATCCGGGCTCAGCAGGACAAGGGTTAAAACATATAAAAATTTACCTGCTGGTCCCAGTTGTTCATAGAATCTTTAGCTTAACAAGCTACTTAGTTGTCAAAATATTATTTTTTCAAGCCAGTACAATATCCAATGCATGGATATTTTTGCTGAACATTTTTAAGAGCATTTGCAAATTCTCCTAACATTTTTCAGCAAATACATAAGTGTTTTTGCCAGATTTTATGATCAATTTTTTAACATTATGTTCACGAATGAGCTTTTTAGCTTTGAACAACTGGACCCTGGACATTTAATCTAACAACACCTTTTCTGGACTGACTCCGACCTTCTTTGGGGTCAACCTGAGAATCACGGCCTTTAAGCCTAGTTTACACATTCACAGTTCTGACCACAATTCACCTCGGTTCTCCACTGTTTAAAAAATCATGGAGAACCATGATGCAGACATGTTAAGTTTTGAAAATAAAAATGAGGGAGACAGCGCGTTTGAGGAGGATTGGCGAGTGCCAAAGGTGCCAAGTCTTGGTGGCAAGGTCTCAGGATAGGCTAGAAAAGGGTGCATTCTTTGGGTTTTTTGAACATTTTTTTGTTTATTCTCTACACTCCTGTTCATAGATAAGTAACTAATAAATATTTTAAAATCATTTCCTTGGGTTGATGCCTACAAACTAACACCTTTCCATACCAGTGCCCCCATCCCCACCCCTTAGCCCGAGGTGTATAATGCTTCAGCACAAGAGCATATCTTATTATTTATGCCCAGATAGGTCACAACAAAAGTAGCCCAATTGATTCTATATTCCAAGGGCCTTCCAATAGCCAAAGTTTCAGAAGTGTAGCTCCAATAGTTTAGAAGATATGGCAAACTAATACTTTTTGACCTTTGACCTTGGGGTCATGTTGAGGTCGAGGTCACACCAAAAGTAGCCCAATATATTCTATATTCCAAGGGCCATCCAATAAGCAGAAGATTGAAGGCTTATCGAGAGCACCGGAGGCTTGTGTTTACAGTGTAATAATAGAATAGACTGGTTCGTGACAAATACGGTAGGCATTTATAACACGATTCGTTTAACTGACATGGTCCGTTGGTTGAATGAAATTAACTTTCATTTTTGCAATCACTTCAAGAAACGACTGTTTTCTTCTGCAGGTGTGGAACCCTGTTTTAATCCCCAATAATACTGGACAGTGCATTAATTATTATCAGTTTTACTCACGGATTAACTCGGATTTTCCCGCTGGTTTGCACACACGAAAATACAAGCGCAGCTTCTCAAAAATTTGCCCAAAAACGGTATTTTCATTTTTCCGGGAGTTTTATCCTGAATTTCGTGAGGCGTGAGAAAAGCTATTTTTTCGGGAGTCTCCCGCGATTTTCGGGAGACTTAACATGACTGATGATGAACCGTGGTGAAAATCAAGTTATCTACAGATGCCTATGACTGATCACGGTGCTGCTACGGTTTCCTATGACCCCGGTATAGTGTTTCGACGAATTCATGCCGAACTGTGCCGGTTATGACAAAGGTTTGTCACGGTTCTTCCCGGTGTTCCTACGGTTGACATCAGAGCCACTACGATTTGATTTGACAGGGTACTTGAACGATTATTGATGAAAGCACCACAGTTTACTAGGATCTTCTACGAATGCGGACAATCACGTGACGGTATGAATAAATTGCATTCAACCATTATATAAATATCAGTATTGCTTCAGCCTTCGGATGATTTGCATGGCGCCAAAGAGAAAGCAGGCAAAGCAGGCAGTCTCCTCAGGGCCAGGGAAAGGAAAGCGCAAGCAATGCTCGCAACAACTTGCAAGCCTTAGTCCTGCAACAAGTCCTGGAGAAGAAGTCAGGTTCCTAGCGATGATGATATGGAGCGCAATCTCAGTCTGCCTCTAAATCTCTCAGAGGAGAAACAGACTGAAAATGACACAAAGAAAATGAATAAGAAGAGAACGAGCGCTGACTTGACAGACGAGCAGGAGGAAGAGCTGGTCGAATGGGTAAAGGACCACCCATTGCTTTACTCGAAGAGACTGAAAGAATACAAGGACACCGCAAAAAAGAACCAGTTGTGGGAAGATAAAGCTGGTCTAGATAAGGCTCCAATGTGTAGATAGAGCGGAGTGGGAATGGAAGGCTCAAATACCGACCCATTCCTTGACAGATTGTGGTATACTGTAGCTTGAACGCAGTCATTCTTGGACGCATTCTTGCTAGATCGGCATGAGTCGTAGCCAATTGTAGTCACTAGACCGTAGACATTCTTGTACATTCATGATGCAGCATAGAATAATCATAGTGACATCATAGGACCTTGGCATACTGTGAAGGACTGTACTGCTTCCGTACTCATCTGCAGAAGGACCGTGGCATACCAGGATGAACGGTAGTGGTTCTTAGCATAACCATTCAGCCACCGTAGCTCACTGTGAGGGTCCGTACTGGATCCTGGTGACAAGGAGTCTACGGTTCCCTACAGATCCCCACAAATATACTCACTGTGCTACCATGGATGTCTATGGTGGCGTCACGGTTGTGCTACAATGTAAACCACACCCACATAAATCGTAGAGGCTCCCCGATTGTTTTAAACAGTTTAAAACATTTGTGGACGTTCCCGAATCAGTACGGTTCATCACGGTTCACCACGAATCACAACAGATCCTTCTACTGTGCTACTACAGTGCTGCTACGATTTACTACGGTCCACCAAGATTCATCAAATCATAGCGAATCGTGGTCAGAATCATGAATGTGTAAATAGGCCTTTATTAAAGAACAACTGAAGGGTAAAGAAGGTAACATTATGAGTTCATGAGCATATGAGATCACATCTTCTTAACCTTGTCCTGCTGAGCCAGGATATGTCTTATCTTTCAAACAATGTTTGTCTTTCAGTTTATGAATTTGTCGCAATAATTTGCATCAAGTAATCTGATTGGTTGATCGATAGTGGGTGTGGCATATTTAAATATTCAGCAGGTCAAGGGTTAATGACTTTAAGCATAGGCATAGTGCCAATAATGCATGCATATGCATAAAATATTTGCAAAATTAAATTAGAAATCAACTAAGTTATAACATTTCCCATTACAAAATTTAGGGGCAGCTCTAAATGGAAAGAAGTTGCTCCCTTCTGGAGAAAATTCTTTCGTTATTATAAACTCTATTGGTTTCATTGGGCGGCAGGGCCTGAGATGTCATTTCAACTCAATGCCGGGTTAAAGTCCCACAAAATTGGAAGCAATGTCTCCAAAATGACCTTTACAGTGTTGAAGGGGACGTTAAACCTCAAATCAAACAAACAAAAGATTCTGGTGAAAGACTGTGCACTCTACTGGTTAACTGCTTTAATCCTTAAGTCTGCCCAGAAAAGTTTGTGTAGCTAGGATGACTGGCTATAGCATTCACACAGGGCTGTAAAACTGGGCTGTAAAACTATCAAAACTTAAACAAAATAAAAAATGAGACTACAAAATAAGTCAGAGACATATACTAGTCAATTAATACATTAAGGATTAAATATGATGTTATACCAAAATCTCTTTATATCATTGTTCAAATCACTGTTCATTATAACATGGTTTTGGATATAACCTGGTTTGAAAAAGCATTCTAAAATGTGAAGATTATATAGAAAATTGTCCATAAATGGTCTTTTTTCCACGAATTAATCTGTACATTTTTGTTTGGATCAAAGTCAAACCTTCAACGTGGGCAATGATCAGATGGGTCTGCAATGTCAGGCTGCAAGACACTGTCACCATCAGGGCCAGTGAGCTACTTGCGCCGCTTGGCATTCAGGACCTGGGTCTCATCCTGAAGGAGGGAAGGATCCACTGGTATGGACATGTGCAATGCTCCAACA